>JAOTQE010066086.1:0-17737 GCA_025631205.1 Nesometra sesokonis
AATGTATGTTAATTAATTAATTAATTAATTTTAATGAGTTATCTATATAATGTATGTTAATTAATTAATTAATTAAGAAAGAAGAGTGCCCATTACTCTGGCAGCAGGACATGACGGGACCCTTAGGGGCGTAGAAAGTCTATGAATGTGTAACATCTGGTCCACAGCGCCTTGAAACTTTATTGTGTAAGGTGCTTCTAATTATGATTATTATTATTTTTATTATTATTATTATTTTTATTATTGTTATTATTTATTAACTCTTTTTATAAATATACGCACAGTGGCTGTATACAGAAACTCATAAGAGGCAAAGGACGTCTTCACATGAGAATGGAGATGAGATGAAAGTCGGTCTTAGCTTAAATCATGCCAGCACGTCCAAAAATTTTATTTTGTCTACTTCACCAACCTCTTCATCAGGAACATATTCGTCCATGTGATGTAACTGGTCTTTAATCCAGGGGTGAAGATTTGGCTGCACCGCAACACCCCACCCCTGACCCAACCAATGAAAAAAAAAACAAATTAATTTTTAGTGAGTGTCCAATATTCCTTCTCACCAATTTGGGTGCTTTGCTGGATATCTGTATTTTTAATTTACTTGATCCTGACGATAGTTTCTCGCCGGATCCAAAAACATTGATCTATTTTTGTTTTTAAACATTGAAATGAAATTAGTGAGTTTTAACCACTAAAATTGATAAATGTATGTCCTTTTTACCATGGAGTTCTTTACTCAATGATTTTACAGTATTCACTCCTTCAGGTCAAATCGTACTAAGACATGGTCTACGCTTCATTTAGTGTCTTGTTTGATGTGTTCTATAAGATATTGTACCAAAGATGATGGCAAATATATGAGACATACTGAACTGTAATTTATAACACTGCTGGGACTATTCCTTAATTTATATTTTACGTGAATCATGTTTAATACAATACAGACATATAAATATTGATAACTGTGTTCATTGTTAGAATACGTTATTTACTGGTACTACTGTACTAAATTTATAATGTGCCTCTTGCAGTTAAAGGTGCATTTTGTATTAATGAAAAGAAGAAATGTTTGGTTTACTGCTGCAGGCAATATCGGATAAATATTGCTTGCCGTTAAACGTGCATTATGTATGAATTAAAAGAATAAATGTTTGTTTTTTTTCTTCAGGCAATATCGGATAAATATTGCTTGCCGTTAAAGGTGCATTATGTACTAATTAAAAGAAGAAATGTTTAGTTTTGCGCTGCAGGCAGTATGGGATAAATATTGCCTGAAACCCTGCAGGGCTAAAGGCAGTTTTGAAGTCGATAACTAAAGACTCGTCAAAGGCAATGTTTGTTAATATTCATTACGTGTACATTCCTATTAGAGAGTTTGACCAATTTTACCCTACATGTTCAATGGAATGTATAGTAATTTTGAATTAACCATATCTCTGGCTTATCACATTAAATGTTTATAGAGGATTGGAATATACTGTACAGCTAAGCAATCAAGTGTAAACTAAACTAATTATCCATTGTGATAAGACTTGACAAAACTTTCTAACGGGGATGTACACCTAATGTTGCCTTAAAACGAACACAACAATTGCTTTATAATTCAACAGTGTACAGGTTTTCAACTTCGTGGTTTGTATGAGTTAAGTATTAATCGCGGTGATACGTGGCAGAGCCAAATGAGGCATAAGTCATACAAAGTATGAAACTGATTTTCTTTGCATGTTAAAGAATACGTAGTTTCATAATCCATAAATAATTCAATTTTAAATTTTTCGTCCTATGCCTTATTTGGCTTAGATTTGCCACATATACGAAAATAACATTCACGAAACATCATCTAATTAATGAAATGAAACACAGTAATACAGTGTTTAAGGACAAAATTATGGTGAAATATATTGACAATCATTTAATATATTGTGTGTTTGAGGTGCAATGTGATATGCTACAACCATTCCACAATATGTATTTGGCTACATTTTAGATATTTTAATATTATATTTTGTATTTTAAATAATGAAAAGTTTTATCCCACCAAGAAGGTGAATTTTTACTGACGAGTGTAATATTTATGCATACAATTCAATTTTAAACTCAAAATGTGCAGCGATATTGTAGACCATATTGTTTTTGTATTTGTATGTGTATAAGCCTAACATGAAATGTAATTGTTTTTGACAGAAAATAATACGTTTTGTTGATAATTTGCCGTAGAACCTTAATGCATTGTATTTCAAATAAAGTATGTTTTCCTTTAAGAATACTTGACACCCGTGGAATATACAGAGGTGGTGCTTAGGGTATAATATAAAGAATTGAGTTTCGATCACCTCCCCCTCTCCTTCATAGGAAAAAAACTGAAAAGTCAGTTATTCCATAACAAAATAAGGGAAATATAAGCCTACGTTTTTTGACCTAAAAATCCCACTTGGGATGGGCACCCTTCGACAATTCCTGGATATGCCTCTGTACACAACAGTGTACCTATAAAAGCCTTCAATTGCAATTAAACAGATAGGACTACACAAATCGTCGGCCCGACAATTAGACACGGAAAACTGTACAGTGCATCTGCACATTGGGATGACAGATGTCTTTAGTTTGTGGTCCTCTGACCCCTATTATGTAACATGTACCCTTCCTAAAATTTGTGTTCAGGTACCTTTACAGTATTTGAACGCTCAAATACCTTTCTTTATGAAAGTTTCTGACACATATTGTCACTGTGTTAAAATATTTCATTACTGTTCACCGAAAACATTTCTTAACTTCACAGTTGCCTGTTGTCCTTCAATATTTTGAAAAATGGCCCACTTTGTGCTTTAATTGCGAAAATTTCACAAAACCTTAGGAATTGTCTGGAGAAAACTAAATTTCGGGAGAAAACTTCATACTTCCGGGAGCCCAGGAAATTATCCAAAATCTAAAGAATCTTGAGACTCGGGAGCTCTCGGTTTATTGATCTGATCAAGCAAGATCGAAGCAGTATGTCGTATCTCTAACTGCTGTCGTGTCACCAGTCTAAGACCAGTGAATGACTGGAATGGTCTTTTGTTAGTCTTCGCCCTCTGTAAGTCACAGAGTTTACACAATTTTGTCGCCATGCTGAATCATGCATGGCGATTTCAATATTTATAGACTAAGAATTATATTTTGTATACAATTTTGACCGTGAAATAAATGTTTATTGTTAACGATGCTTTTGTTTTAACTTTGAATTTAATATATTAGGCCTATGTTGTTGTTTTTTTTTCTTAAACGGTTTCGTTTTTTCTGGTATTAAGTTTCACCAGTGCGATCGGGTAGAGATGTCATCTTCAGAGAGCAAAGATACAAAATCGCTATGTATTACCGTACGTCTGCGTGGACATTAGAACCTTATTTTTGTTGTTGTTGTAGTTGTTAGTGGTGGTGGTGGTGGTGCTGTTGATGGTGTTTGCGACCACAAGTTAAAGCATCGAGCGTCGTCATTTAGCACAGTTGAACCTCCCTGTGCGGACACTGTTCTCGTGAGTGGACATTCTGCTCCCGTAACGGGCACTACTTCAAAGACCCTTTTGTTCTTCTTATCTAGTCAGTGTATTTGGTACCTCCCTTAAGCGGACATCTCCTGTAAGCGGACACGAACACGTTTTGTCTTAAAATTTAGATTTTGTGTATGTTGCTGTATACCTCCCATAAGCGGACATTTCGGAAAAAATTACTGATGTTTTTGTACAACGAATACAAATTTTTGTATAAAATCTTAAAAATAATCAAGCGGACACTTTTTCAGGGGCGCAGCCGGGATGAAGTGGAAGGTGGTGGGGTCAGACTTACGAGCAAAGCGAGCAATTTAAGCTGGGGCCAGGGCCGCTGAGGGCCCCGGTCGGGGTCCAGGGCCTGAAGGCCCTGGACAAATCTGCGTTATTTTACATGCTAAAAGACACGTTAGAGTCCGTCAGAAGGTCGCGTTTACCAGAACAGCCTCCAGTCTAGATTTTGAAGTTCAGACCTTCGAGCGAAGCGAGCAATTTAGGCTGGGTCCAGGTGGCCGCCGGCCCCGGTGGGGGTCTAGGGGCCAAGGGCCCTGAAAAAAATTGCGTTATTGTACACTAAAAGACAATTTAGAGTTCATAAAACGGTCACGTTGTTCAGATCAGCCTATCTTGATGGCGAAGTTCAAACCTGCTAGCGAAGCGAGCAAATTAGGCTGGGCCCGGGAGCCGCCGAGGGACCCCGGTGAGGGTCCAGGGGCCGATGGCCTCGGAAAAGTTTGCGTTATTTTACATGCTAAAATGACACATTAGAGTGCATCAAAATAACCCTCCAGATCAGCCTGTTTGTTTCGAAGTGGTATCACACAACTCACGGTGACCAGGAATACTGGAAAGGAAGAGGTTTGTTTGAACGTTTAAACCAAACAAACCTACTTTACATACAACACTCGAATACATTTACTACGCTTTTCAAAGCATCACAATTTAACGCGATTTATCATTTTGACCGGGAAAAACCAACCGAGAAGAGACATTTTTTAATATAAACATATTTCTGGAAATGGCGTCCTATAAAGTGTGGTTAATTGGATTCCGAGCCTAGGTGCTTCAATTTAACGTAATTAAAATATGAATATGTCTTTAATTGAAGAAATCAACACACCCATTTCAGCTCCATCATAGTTGCCTAGTTGAGATGCGAAAATTTAGAATGTATGGAACATCATGTTTCAGATGTCATTTTACAGACATTTAAAAAGCTATTGAAATAGATTATGCAAAGTTTAGTTCCAGTCTGCATTATTAACGATAACTGTTTTACAATTCATAATATTCTTGAAATTATCGATCTATCACTAGACATTTTTTCTCCAAATTTTAGGGGGTAGAATTAAGGTTCTTACGCCCCTCGTTATCGAGTTAAGATAATGCCTTTAGATGTAGACAAGGGTCAAAAATATTATTTCTTATCCTAAAAAAAAAAAAACGTTTCAAGTGACCTATGTCTATCTCCCGAACAAGTTGACAAATAATACGAATACAATGCTAAAATATTTAAGCCGATTACAGTGCGTTTTATGGGAAAGGGCTATGAAGGCCTTTCCGTTCAATGTATCTCATTAAACTGAATAGAAGTACATGTTTTGATGATTTTGGCGCAAAGCGCAATGCTCTACGATGACTCGTTATCGAGTTCAGGTAATGTTTATGAAAGGGGTGCTCAGAGTGCTCGAGCAGCCCCTTTGGAGGCAAAAAAAAAAATAGGATAGAAAAGATATGATGAAATGATACAGAAAATCCGATAATTTTCCAAGATGTCCGGATATGGAAGGTAAATTAATATGCTAAAAAATCTTAATTTTAAGACAAAAAGTGTCTGCCTCCGCTTACGGGAGGTGTCCGTTTAAAAGAGCTCCCTTGGAGCCGTGCCTGCTTAGTATTGTGTTTCGGTCGTCCGTTTGCTTTCTGGTCACGTTTTGCTTCAAACTTTTCCTGTATTTACTTTTTTTCAGACAATAGACACAGATTAATTCTTTTGTAGCATTGCCTTCCTTTTATAATTAAGGTTACAATTATTTGTCCGGTCTCAAACTATTAAATGACGATTTCACAACTAATAGCGTCTACTCCGTTAATGCGCATGCGTTAGTAAAGATATTACTGTAAGAGTAAAATTGAAAACAACTGTACTAAACGAGGCGGAAGATAATATACAGTAACTGAAGGTAGGTAAGACTGTCTATAACTGACCAAACCTGTCTGATTTTCTCGATCGTCGATCGACCAAGCATCGATTAACTGACTGACTCACTGAAGAAAGTATCTGTTGGTTAAAGATATACTTAGACCTATTGTTGTTATTCAACACTACGACTGTAACATTTTAAAACAAAAACACTGTAAGGGTGCCTATAAAACGAAGGCACTAAGTTATTTCGCTGGAAAATGTCGGAATAATGGAGGGGTGATGATTTTCTATTAGAGTGATACATCAAGAGCAAAATTACAAAGACAAAACAGGGGTCTTCGTTTTTGGGTCTTAGGTCTTAGTCCTTCGTTTTATAGGCACCCGACACTGAAATAATTTTATTCACTCATTTGCTACCTCATCACCAACCAAGGTGTCTCAGAAATGTCCGGACTAATTTATCCATCGCCACCGTCATCGTCATTGGCTTCTGTTCCCATTGTTGCGTAAAGCCTCTCAAAAATAGTATAATTTGTGAGGTCTCACCACAAAATGAGTCGCATCGTAGGTGAGACCAAATTGAGATAATCACCAAAATAGGTTTAAAGATTTTTTTTTTACATTTAGTTTTAATCATTTATGAGTACTATGGTACTTATACTTCATTATAATGTACCTTTTAGGTCAGTTTTTCTGCAGAAAAGTATCCTTCATGCAGACTTTCTGAGATTTGTAGTCTTTTAATCGTTTATTTTTAGATTGTTTTATTTGCAATTTTATAAACCGTAATTCCATATGAAAATTTCAAATGATCGTATCTTGGGATTTACTTATCCAATAAATGTCATTTAAAATGTAGATTTCAGCTTATATTGTGGTCTATCAGATGGTACCAATAACTCAATTTTGGATTTTCCTACCATGAGACTCATTTTGTGGTGAGACCTCGCCTTTGTAAGGTGTCGTGACAAAATGAGTCGTGTTGTACGCCAGGTCGTTTTGAGATATTCACAAAAATAGACAGCAAGTCATAATTTCACAAAAATGAGATTTCTGTTGTTCTGTTAAGTTTAGTAATGAATGATTACAAACTTCCTGTCTATGTATTTACAGACATGTTTTTGAGCTACATTTTGTAAAGGCTGCTTTTCAAAATCAATGGAAAAACATACAGGAAGTCAACAGTTCTTTATCTTTAAAGTGGATTTTCTCCAAAGTGTGTTTTCATACACCTGTTTTAAATGATTTTTCTCTGGTTATACTGAAGCTATGAACCTCATTTAAAAACCAATAAGAAGCTTCTAATCTCTTCTATCCACATATTATTATAACTTGTTTTTTTATCATCATGTGGGAGTTTCACCAACTTTTATTTCGTTAAAATAGTAAAACAATGAAACTGCATAAAATATAAACATTAAAAGGAAAAAGGAGCCCAAAAGAACCTCTAAAGGAGTTGTTAATTCGGGTCACCAATTTATACATTTGAATCGTTTAAAAGAAGTAAAATATATAAATGAGGCATAACCACCAAGTTGTAGGAAAATTGAGAACTGAGTTAATGTTAAAATTATATTACACTTTTCACAAGCCTTAAAATGAGGGGGTCAATCATCAAAATTTTCTGTACAACACGACTCATTTTGTGGTGACACCTCACATTTATGGTTTTCAATGACGATGATTATCTAACGTTTTATTTATCTTTATTTTGATGCAGGATTCAACTGGATGAGACAAGATTTGGTATGATAGTTATAGTGATTCTTGTTGGTGTTGTGGCGGTGGTTTCTGTAGCTGCCACTACGGCAATAATTCACAACTCTATAAGCAAAAATAATAAGAAAACAGAGGTCTTAATCAAGACTCGAAGGCGTAAAAGAACGCCTACCAGTTCGACTAAACGTAGAATGGGACAGAATTACACAGAGTCGAAAAGAACACCACATACCCATAGAAAAATGAAGAATAAAAGAACACGAAGGGAATTTTTGGATTATTTGAGTAGAAGAGAAAATCAGCGAATACCAACCAAAACACAGAGAGCTTCGGTTTATTCAACAGATAGTTATTTGAAAACGGACGCCGAGAAACAGAATATCGTAATTACAAGATCTGTACAGAGACGAAAAGAAAAACTTAGGCCTACCGATGCTCCGTCGTCGTATTGCCAACGTCCAACGTTAAGAAAATTAAAAAGAAGGGTGTCATTAGAGGTATATCGCCAATCTCAGTATATTAAAGCGAAACAAAGAAAAGAACAGACACAAATCATTACAAACTGATATCAACCAACATATAAGTCTCTGACAACTTACTTATTTTATTCACATCCAAAAAGTAACTCGTCAATTACTGGATGGCATTCGTATAAGCTCAGGCTTAGACAGTAGTGAGGTTTCGCAAATTTACAAAATACAAAAACAAAAACGGATAAGTACACTTCTATTTTTGAAAGTTGCTAAATGTGTTCAAAAATATATAATTGTTTCTATCTATGAATTGTTGATGATCGTCGTTAAATACTGATCCAACTGTAACAGATATTCAAGGTGTTCTTTTCCAGTGATAGAGTTTATGACGTATCGTTTTCGTATTGAATTTTCAGTGGAATTGGTAGACAATCACATTGACCTCCAAGCTTCATCGTCACTATTGTGTTTTTGGTGTGACGATCGGTGCAACTGTTAATTTAAATTAAGGTTTAAATTTTATATTTTTCAATTTACGTCTTTGTAATCGAGAAACAAGGGTGCTTTAAAAGATTAAAAATCCTAATCCGTGTTGCGTAATATCTGAAACAATCATTCATATCGTATCTATTCGGAGATAAAATATCGTCACTATAAGTCGATGTGTTTGTTTTCAGAAATTAATTTATTTGGCATTTAGCGATATACAGTAATATGGTTATGATGATGTGACACCATGATTATATGTGCCGGAGCAAAGCCAAATGAAGCATAAGTGGACAAATTGAAAAATGATTTATTTATAGATTATAAAACTGCACTATGTTTCCTTGCGAAGTTATGAGCAATCAAAGTCCAAATATTCAAAATGTAAGTTTCGAGAAAACCGCATTTGAAAGTTGTTGATCATTTTACATTGACTAAGCAGGACCATTTAAAATTGCATGTTTTGAAAATTATTATTTAATCATAAATATGAAAATTTTAATGTACTACGAAAGTTGATTGTTTAAACTATATTGTTTTTAAAATAAAACAAAATTTGAAAAAAATACATTGTTTTTATTTCTGGCTATAGTGTAGAAATCTGGCTTTGCGACTTACGGTACGCCTCATTTGGCTTGACTCTGCCACATAATTAGAAATATCATTACCATGGGTATGGTCAAAGTTTTTTGTCATAGTCTGGATTGAGCTTTAGTAAGATTTTATCTTTCTTGGTGATAGTCGGAAAATTTAGAGGGCGCACTGATTGATTAATTAATTAATGGATCGTTTTGATGATGCTCGGAAAATTTAGAGGGCGTTTGAAATTTTTTTTATACTCGCAAAGGGGAATTGGACCTGTGTGAATTTTATTTCAGGTTGCAAGTTTACCGTTTTACCCAAGTTAAAAAAAATCTCATGTGTTTGAGTCTTCGTTTGTTGTGTCTTCGTCTTTTTTGGTCAATATATCTGAGTTTTGTAACTTACTCAACAAAACTCTCATTTCCACACTTATAGTACCAGATCTGCAGTTGATTTACATATCCTTCAGCATAAAAAAACTCTTTTCAACACAATAGACCTATTATATTTATTGGACCTAAACTTTAGAACGGACCTACCTGATGACATCACAACAAAGTATAAGGAACACTTTTCCCTTAAAGGGCACATTATTTCGAATTATTAAACTAAACTAAACACTGTTCTGATTTGTACCCGCATAAGAGAGACGATTAGTTCCTTCATTCTCCCATTTTGTTTTGTTCTTGCCCTTTGTTCCTGCTTGTCATTGTGTCTATCCACTGTTTTCTCGCATAATTTTTGTAAACAAATCAAACATGATGTGGCACAAAATTTACCTAAAATAGTGCACTCAATTACCGTTACTATGAAGTGTTTGAAAGAAAAAAGAAAATTCCCGAAGCGTAATAATTATAAAAACAGAATACCCCATTACTAATTTAAATCTTTACAATACGTACGGTTCAAAATTTATTACTGTTATGATAAAAAAAAATCATTTTAAGCATGAAAGTGCCTTCTCCTACGCTCAAGACATGCTGTGTGGTGTTATCGTTCCAACATGGCTTTTGCAAATGATCCAAGTTATTTCAGCTTAACTTTTAATTAATCTAAAAGGATAAATTTATGTTTGTTTGTTGTACAGATACCGATTAAGTGGTGCAAAATCCAATTATATTTTGACAATTTATAGAGGCATCAAATAATTCAGTTAAGACATTAGGTTTATGGCTAAAATCTTTATTGAGTAAAACTTGATCAACGAAACAATATGCACGACAAAATAGGAGCAAGCGAGAAGGTACCGGTACAGTTATTAAAATAACTATGGGATGCAGTCTTTATCGTTTCATTTTGTTCCAGTAGCGTAGCATTACTTTTTATGCAGATTAATACTTTATAATCTACAAAGTATGTTAAAGTTTTTCCACAAATATTCTGCAGTTTCCCCAGGGTTATTTAATGGTCAAATAGGGCAAAGTACAATGTATTCGTTATCTCAGTTGTTAGGTTTATTACTGAGTTTTTGTTTATCGTTGACACATAATTTGGCCAAACTTATATCTCCAATGGTCGTATTGAAATACAATTGGTTTAAAACTATTCCGAATATATATATTTATATTCACTATGATGGAAAATTTCCCCAAATAAGGTCCCTAACTCCAACTTAAACTAAAGCACGGGATTAATTTTCTTTTATGATCTTTCTAAAATAAGCACTCTTAAATTCTGATAATTTGTCATCTGTGAGGTCTCACCACTAATGAGTCTCATAGAAAAATTCAAAATTGTGTTATTGGCACCTTCTAATAGGGCATAAGCTGTAATCTACACTTTAAAAGATATTAATTGGATAAGTAGATCTAAAGAGCATTTGAAGTTTTCATGTATGAAAACACGGTTTTGAGAAAATTTCCCATAAAGCAAATCCAAAAATAAACAATTACAAGACTATAAATTTAAGGAAACCTGCATGACAGACACTTTCCTGCATGAAAAACGACCTAAATTGTATATTATAATGAAATAGACATATCATAGAACTCTTAATCACAGTTGAACCTCTCGTAAGCGGACACACTTGGGTCCGGGAAAAGTGTCCGCTTACGAGAATTTTGGCCGGTAGAGGGCCAAAGTTGTAAAATTATGTAAACGTCCTTATGTCTCACATTTCACGGAATTCTCAAAGAAATGGCCTCTTAAATTTCTAGACATCGCATTCTATATTTTTTTAATTAAATATGGTTTATAATTTTTTAAAGATTGGTTAAGTAATTGATTCTCAGACATTACAGTTATAAGAAGGATTTTTACATAAATTTGTATTCGTTATACAGAAAAATCAATACATTTTCCGGTATGTCCGCTTATGGGAGGTAAACTAACATACAAAAACAAATTAAATTCTAAGACAAAAAGTGTACAGTACTCATCCACTTACGCGGGGTGTCCGCGTACGGGAGGTACAAAATGCACTGGTTTGATAGGAAGAACAAACGGGTCTTTGAATTAGTGTTCGTTATGGGTGGTGTCCGCTTACGAGAGGTGTTCGCACAGGGAGGTTCAACTGTAATTAAAAGTAAAATTTGACTTCAGACCTATTTTCGTAATTATCTCAATTTAATCATTTCGTGGTGAGACCTCGCATTTGCTTCTGAAACATAGTTTTGTTGTCGAATTACAGTTGGGCAAGTCGTTAAAACATTTGACTTGTAATTGTAAATTTAAGTGCACGTTCTATTCCCCTTCTAAAAATACAGGGATGTAACTGTGCCGACCGACCTATCGAAGGTCAGACAGACAGGCAAACCCACTGACCGACCGATGGACCGATAAACCATGGATAAACTGACGAACTTTTTTTCTATTTTGTGGGGTCGTCCCACTTTTATTCACGATCTATGATCATAAAACTATTGTTTATCTGTCAATACTGACTAGATTAAATATTTAAAAAGAAAACCGTAAAATTATACTACAATATATATTTCTGAGTACGTATGTCATTTCCCATAACAATATTTTGTACATTCATGCTCGTGCTTGATGACATAACGGTGAAGTGTATGAACAGGGAGGTCCCTGAGGAACACCCCAAAACCAATAACTCCCAACCAATCAACAGTTGAATTTGTATTCCTAGTGCTTTTTATTGAAGTTAAAAATATAAACTCTTTTTTTAAACAACATAAAAATGAAAGAGAAATATATTGCACATGCTGAGATTGGTATAAATTAGCAAAGGTACAAATTTGCTAATTTCAGTATTAAAATATAGTTCCCATTTCAACTGACTTTTTGGTTCTATACATTTTCTTTCAATAAAACTATCGTTTGTTTGTAGTTTTTATTACACAGTTTTGTAAAAGGCATATTTTTTCCTTGTTTTATATTCTCTTTTACTTGAAAAATTACATCTTTCCATTCATGTGGAATGGCTTGTAACAGGATGTGGTATTCTGATATCCAGTTAGATTTAGTGTTTAATATTGCAAGTAGTTCATTTGATTTAATGAACCTATTACCATGTACAATATCTTTGATTTGCCTTATACCAGACCTTACCCAATTCCTGTACAATAGTGATAAATTAATATACTTTATCATTTTATTTCCCCAAATATATTGTTCCACTATTTCTGACTGACTGACGAACTTAGTAATTTAATCAATGAGTCAAATACTTGACAGCTGACTTGGGATATTTTTCAAATATCAATTTACTGGGCATATATGTGAAAACATCATAACAAGTTCTTGGTAAATAACTGGCATTGGCATATGTATATCATTTACCATTGGATATGCAAGGTTCATATCCCAAATATCAATAATATGTATACCTAGACCAGAAAAGAATTCGAAATATAATTGGTAAATATTATATAATAGTTTGTCACTAGCATAAATTAAAGCATTATCCGAATCATGATTGCGTGGATGTGGAGTCTTCATCAGTATGGTTGCATCTGGGCACCGCTTCATGAATTTTAAGATCGTCTCTCGCAACATCTGCAATCTTTCGATGAAACTCTCTTTTGTCCATTGGGTGTAATGTGCCCAAGGACTAATGACAATGACGTAATTGCACGCGCTTAAGTCAAGGTTACCTAAAATTTCGTACTCCCATTTTCCGACTCTGTATCTGTATTCTCTAAAGCCTAGTGTATACGGATGAGTATAACAATCTAAGGTCATAATTTTACTATGATGTCTCATGTGTTTAGCATCGGGTTTAGTTGTGTAGATACTTGTTCTCACTCCCATGAGTGCCTCGAGTCCTTCAGCCCATTGTCTTGTTGTAGAATCCCCCATGAATACCATACGTTTTCCTTTAATACATTTAAAAATTTCAAGTCTTGTCCATTGCTTTGTTTTGCATTGTAAGGATGTCCATGTATCTCCAGTCCAGAAGCCGTCGCTTAAAGGAGTTGGTAAATCCGCTTTACATTCTGGTAGAGGTATCTTTTCCGTTAGCGTCCACTTTGTACCTGATAGTAAATAAAAAGGCGTAATAATACAGTGACCAAACTGAACTCTTCAGATAGGTGGTAGTAACCTATTTTAGGGGCATATTCGGAATTGGAGTGCTCAACTCCGAATTTGAGAAGGAAAAAACACGTTGTTTTCCTCATTTTACGCTTTATGATTCATAATTAACTTTACAGTTTTTCAACTGACATTTATACCGGTAGCTCTTTCCTCTTCAGAGGTGTTTAGTTTCTCGGAATGTGTATGCTCCAGGCTCCAATATCTTCATATTTATATGTTATTATGTTGTACTTGTGAAGGAGAAACTCTAAGAATCCCCATGGATACGCCACTGACCTACTCATCAAAGCATTTTGAAAATCTACCTACTCTTGAGGTAAGACGAAATCGACGAAGGATTTTAAAAATTCTTAAGCGTTTTGAAAATTTTAATCGTACCACCTTCTTTCTTGCATCTTCCCCGACAGCCACCCTAGTAATGTAATGTAATGTAGTTCGATTTATATAGCGCCTTACACAGTAGAGTCTCAAGGCGCTGTGGACCGGTTGTTACACATTCAAGTGGCTTTCTACGCCCCTAAGGGTCACGTCATGTCCTGCTGCCCGATACAGGCGCTCATTCATCTGTCCACGGCAGGGCATGTATGGACCAGTACACCGGGGTAACCCCCTACTCGTCTCGAAAGATGTAGCCTACTGGGTTCTTTATAGTGCACACGAGCCGTATGTATGCCTACGGTTTATAGTCCTTATCCGAGAAGACTAGTTCCACCACCAGAACCATGGTGCGAGCGGGTCTCGAACCCATGCTGTTGTTATTGCTATGGTTCACGGTTCCCCTGCATTAACCGCTCGGCCGTCCCTCTCATTCCCTCCCACCCCATAGCGCCGCGCCACTGGTGCTTATTTCTCGAAGTCTCCAAGCTCTTAGTGTTAGAACCACTAGTCAATGTAATGTTACCAACACATTGGGTACATGCAACATTATAGACTATACCGAGTGTAACTAACTTTTGTACTCTTAGCCCATACCGATACTATTTAATGGTTCAGAGTTCTTTTAATGTATGATTCCTTAAACACCACGTGCCACGCGTTTTACAATGATTCTTATTATTTTAAAATCGTTCTATACATTATTATAATTCAGTTACACTGTGTTCTTTAGGTTCAAATATATAAACATGTTGTTTAATTAACATTAAAAACCAATGGCGTTAAATATTTAAACATTCTGAGAGGTCAAATTAATTGGTGCCTTTGACGTAAAAAGTGACAGTTACCATGTGCTCTGTTCGCACACGATACGCACGTATAGTTACTAATATTATGAGAATTACACGCGTGTGTTATAATCGTGTCGTATGACGTTATTAAACATCAGAAGCACCTTTCGCATTTTTACATTTCCGCCCGGTATAGTATTGGAAATGGCAATGCAAAATGGTGTTTAAAATAATGTGATTAAATTAATTCATTTATATAAAAGCTGGATTTATAATATACTGTACCTGCTTTTCGAAATGGTCTTAAAAGCTAAATAGACCTAGTGTCATATGGGCTTTAAGCTCAATCACACTATGATCACGACCACCTGGATACTGTACATCATTAACATGGTTATTTATGAAGGTTTTTGTCAAGAAATTTGATGATCTGGGTTGAACTCATAGATATTATTTACGGCTAGATGGTGATCTTAACACTGTAAAATGGCAGTCCCATGTAGGCGCCTACTATTTTGATTTCGTCAAGCTACGTCAAAAACATGCAAGTTAAATAGTAACTGTTTTACAATTATTATATTTTTAACATTCTTTTGTTATAAAATTATTTACATATGTCACACGTATTTTTTGTTGTCAATGTCTTTAGATTTAGTTTAAATTTACTTTCATTTATTGAAAAATTTGAAACTTCTATGAAAGATTGCGCGTGCGCAATTTCGACGAAGCAACAGCGTTAGAAGGTAACACGATTTGATTGGTTTGATTCCAGAATAGTAGGTGCTTACATGGAACTGCACTCCGAGACTTTGTATTCTGTGGACGTTCACCATCTAGCCGTAAATAATAATACATCTATAATTGAACTTCATAGGTATAAGCATTTGAATCCTATTCTCTCTACCCCACCAACCAAAATCTTCCATCAATTTAGTTTGGATATATTTGAAAAAACGTAGGATTTTTCGTTAGGCCTACTATACTACTGTATTACAAAACAAGCTGTGTTAATGATTTTCTAACCTTTAGAGCGGATCTTAAATGAATCAATCCCATTAGCCAAGCGGCTGTACGTCACAGATCTAATATAAACGTAAATAAGATAATAAAATTATGTGAGATCTAACCATAAAATGTGTCTTGTGGTAAAAATATCAATATTTGAGTTGTACCCTCACTCTCTAATAGAGTGTAAAGCTGTAATGTATACTTTAAATGACATTGGATAAGTAGATCCAAAGATGACAAAACAGAACTTTGGAAGAAACCTTTAAGTTATAGCAACTTAAAGGTTTCTTCCAAAGTTCTGTTTTGGAAAAGAAATTACCACAAATGTAATGAAATAGGCCATGCAAAAGAAACATATTTCATATTCAATTCGAAATTGTTGTATTAAATCATGTATACAGAAGCTGTATTGTAAAAAGTGGGTAACAGAATGTGGTGAAGAAACACAATGATGTAATAAAGGTGTGTGGATTCCCCACAAAAGAGGAAAAGATATCGTAAAAGGCGTCTACTAAAAAAAGAACCCATTAAAAAGTTGTCTTTGACAACACAACACCTCCTTTGTTGTACTTACTTATCAAATATTGGTTTATGAGAATATAGTAGTTGGGAAAACATATCTTCAATGTGACCAGTTGATATTTTCAGTGAATACAAACTATCGCATGATGAATTATCTGGTTTATCACAATAAAAGTCTGTCTTGCCCGTAGCTAGTGGGTGGCTATAACTGCATTTATCAAATAACGTATTTCTATTAAATCTGCAAAGTTTGGTTTCCGAGGTAAATTTTGTTTTAAAGAGTCCTTTCCAGGCTACCCTTTCTTCCATAGGCCAAATTTCGTTGTTAAGGAAATCTACCGCCTCTGACGGATGTACGAGGATAATTTTAACATTCACAATTCCAGACCAAGCGGCAAAGAATATCACTTCGTATGTTCCATTATTAAAGTCTATAATCTTCCCTACCGCAGTGCCTCTAGCCAATTGATTGCTGATACCTGCAAAGAAAAAATCTCCTCCTTTGGTACAATGCCGTCCCTGACTATCACGGGCCTCAATTATCACACTG
This sequence comes from Nesometra sesokonis, assembly GCA_025631205.1. NCBI lineage: Eukaryota > Metazoa > Echinodermata > Crinoidea > Comatulida > Antedonidae > Nesometra > Nesometra sesokonis. Next base: position 16,677 of record JAOTQE010066086.1, read on the forward strand.
AAGTAATTGCCAACTTTGACGGCTCTGTTAGGGATCTTTAGTCTTGTTTCAGTATTTTCAACATCTATCATTCCTTCATATTCTCCTGTTACCTTGCTTTTATCAGATTTTGTTATTTTAGTAGCATCATTTTTGGGTTTAAATATTGTTTTCTGAAAATAAAATTAGCACATCCAATTGCTTATGGTTCAGCTCTTAGAATAACCAGAGCTGATCACCATTAAAAAATCACCATCATTATCAATCATCATCATCGTCGTCGCCGTCGTCGTCATCGTCATCGACATCGTCATCGTTATCGTCATCATCATCATCGCCACCACCACCACCACCATCATCTTCATCATCATCATTGTTTCATCTTAACAAAAACTCAGGTTCACTCTGTTGATTTGTGTTTTACTGTATACCATTTATTCAAACAACGTTCGAAAACTGTAACATAAACGACAAAAAAATGTATGATTAAATGAAAAGGTGAATAGAGGTTTTAAAAGGTGGGAAAGGTCTTAGAGGTGGGAAAGGGTTATCGTGTATTTGCTTCAGATTGACGTGTTCAGTCAAGCGTGACGCCCGAACGTCTAAGAAAGTAGGAAACTTCTAGAACGAAACCCCTTTTTGTCGCGCGATCCCCTAAAGGGTAATTGCATAGCTTAACAAATAGGCTAGCAGATTTTGAGGTTTGAGTCAAACAAATTGCAAAAGTTTGTTTTTTGCTGATTCTAGTTCATCATGTAGTACTGAAAGACATATTCAAAATGGGACGTGAGTTTCAACCCAGAACCCACCTAATTTGCATAAATATGCAAATTAGCTATCACCATTAAGAAAAATACTAATTTTCTTAAATTTTTTTGTACTTATGTCATTTAATTTTTATAAATAAAGTGTTTTAACCTATGTTTTAATGGGCAGAAGATATTATCATCACATTTTTAAATTAATATAATGCATTTAATTAAAGTTTATTATGCAAATGAGCTGCCGCCATTACAAAAAATCATATTTTCTGGTTTATTTCCGTTTATTTCTAGTTTTAGTCATTCAATTTTCATAATCAA
>JAOTQE010066097.1:0-17735 GCA_025631205.1 Nesometra sesokonis
ACAGAATGATATAATGTAACCATTTTAACCTGATCAGCTCAGGTCTATTTGTTAATGTAAAACTATCACTGTTGTAAATAGCCTCATTGGCAAACTTACTGGCGCTAGATTGCTAGGGTATATACATTCAGTTAAGCTGAATTTAAATAAGGCGACAGAATGATTTAATGTAACCATTTTAACTTGATCAGCTCAGGTCTATTTGTTAATGTAAAACTATCACTGTTGTAAATAGCCTCATTGGCAAACTTATTGGCACTAGATTGCTAGGGTATATACATTCAGTTAAGCTGAACTTAAATAAGGCGACAGAATGATATAATGAAACCATTTTAACCTGATCAGCTCGGGTCTATTTGTTAATGTAAAACTATCACTGTTGTAAATAGCCTCATTGGCTAACTTATTGGCGCTAGATTGCTAGGGTATATACATTCAGTTAAGATGAACTTAAATAAGGCGACAGAATGATATAATGAAACCATTTTAACCTGATCAACTCAGGTCTATTTGTTAATGTAAAACTTTTACTGTTGTAAATAGCCTCATTGGCAAAGTTATTGGCGCTAGATTGCTAGGGTATATACATTCAGTTAAGCTGAACTTAAATAAGGCGACAGAATGATATAATGTAACCATTTTAACATGATCAGCTCAGGTCTATTTGTTAATGTAAAACTTTCACTGTTGTAAATAGCCTCATAGGCAAACTTATTGGTGCTAGATTGCTAGGATATATACATTCAGTTAAGCTGAACTTAAATAAGGCGACAGAATGATATAATGTAACCATTTTAACCTGATCAGCTCAGGTCTATTTGTTAATGTAAAACTATCACTGTTGTAAATAGCCTCATTGGCAAACTTATTGGCGCTAGATTGCTAGGGTATATACATTCAGTTAAGCTGAACTTAAATAAGGCGACAGAATGATATAATGTAACCATTTTAACCTGATCAGCTCAGGTCTATTTGTTAATGTAAAACTATCACTGTTGTAAATAGCCTCATTGGCTAACTTATTGGCGCTAGATTGCTAGGGTATATACATTCAGTTAACCTGAACTTAAATAAGGCGACAGAATGATATAATGAAACCATTTTAACCTGATTAGCTCAGGTCTATTTGTTAATGTAAAACTATCACTGTTGTAAATTGCCTCATTGGCAAACTTATTGGCGCTAGATTGCTAGGATATATACATTCAGTTAAGCTGAACTTAAATAAGGCGACAGAATGATATAATGTAACCATTTTAACCTGATCAGCTCAGGTATATTTGTTAATGTAAAACTATCACTGTTGTAAATAGCCTCATTGGTAAACTTATTGGTGCTAGATTGCTAGGGTATATACATTCAGTTAAGCTGAACTTAAATAAGGCGACAGAATGATATAATGTAACTGATTTAAACTAGATCCACTCGTTTCTAATAGTTAAAGTAAAACATACTCTGTTGTAAATAGTCGCATTGGCAAACTTATTGGCACTAGATTGCTAGCGTATTATACACATGCCATATCAATATACTGTAATGTAACAAATTTAAACTAGATTTTCTGATGTTTCTATTAGTCAAAGTAAAACTTACATTATTGTAAATAGTCTCATTGGCAGACTTACTGACTGGATTTCTAGGGTTACAAAACTAGGTCCAAATAGTTTCATTGGCAAACACATTGGTGCTGGATAACTAGAGTTTTAAAACTTCAAATAGATTCATTAGCAAATTTACTGGTGCTGAATGCCTAGGTTACAAAACTAAGCATAAGTAGTTTCAATGAAAAACTTATTGGCACTAAATGACTAGGATTACAAAACTCCAAGTACAAATAGTTTTACTGGCAAATATATTGGTGCTGGATGGCTAGGGTTATGAAAATAAGTCCAAATAGCTTAGAAGGAAATTGATTGTTAATTAAATTTTAAATTATGCATAACTACTAACATTTTAAGAATAACTGATGGTATAAAATAAATAAAAATTTCAAGTTCCAATAAAAGTAGATAGATATTACCGAAACCATTATTTTAAAATATAGAATTTCTCAGTTTAATGTATACTTCATTATTTAAATTTTATAATTATTATGCTTTTTGGCTACTCTTTTCAATATAACAAACATTTTTGGTAACACATTAGAAAAATTATACCTCAAAAATTGTATATAAGTCGCATGTTTGTTGGATTTAAAATCACAACATTATACAGATTAATAATAATAATAATAATAATAATAATGGTGTACATTTTTATACGCGCCTGTATCCATCTAGAAGATGCTCATGGCGCTGTAGACCAGATGTTACACATTCCTATGACTTTGTACTTCTCTAAGGTTCACGTCATGTCATGCAGCCAGTACTTGATTGTACTTGCGCTACTTCAGCTGTTCATGACAGGGGTCATGCATGGACCAGTACACTGGGGTAACCCCTACTTGTCTCGAAAGATGTATTGGGTTCTTTAAAGTGCACATGTGATTTTGTGTACACTGGGCCTACAGTTTATAGTCCTTTATCCGAGAAGACTTGTTTCACCACCAGAACCATGGTGCGAGCGGGCCTCGAACCCGTGCTGTTGTTTATGCATGGTTCACGATTTCCCTGCCTTAACCGCTCAGCCAACAACTCGCTATTTACAGTAAAATTAATAAGCCCACAATATACTATTTGTTTCCCAAGCTGGACCAACCCAAAATCTAACATATATCCCAACTTTTAGGCGATATTCATAAAATTACGACAGGCACTGAAGCAATACATACGATTGTAAAAAATGAGTACAGTTATCCCCGAAAGTTAATTATATGAAATACATAAGCAAGAGTAATGTAAGTGAAAATGCAGCAACAGGCCATCTGCCAACTGACTAGTTTTCAAGATGGCTGTGCTTGGTCAACAAAGATTTTATTAGGCCTAATTAGAAGTTGTAACAAATATAAAAAAGTTTGAAGAATTGTAAGGCATATATAGCCACTGTAGGTTAAACTTATGGTGTTATTTTCGATTTAATAAAGAAGTTTCCACAATTGTAATACATAAAAAGATATTGTAAAAATAATTGGTAGAAAATTGAAATAAAACTTTGCTGTAGTTACAATTGCTATTTTCAATTGGTGGTTAATTCAATCAGACAATTGTTTCATAGATTATAAAACAGCAGCAATAAAATAAAAAATAGCTAACATAATTAAAAGCCGAATGGTAAAATATATGCAAGTTGTTGATGTTTAAAAAATGGACAATGGATGACTACAAAATGAAACTGGACAAAAATGAATACTAATAATATATTAAATATTATATTCATACTATAAACAGTAGTGAAATAGAACAATGTCAATGTATACTAACAGTTAAATAAAAAAAATGATATGGGAAGGCTGTTTGAAAATGGACATGGAATTACTACTGATTGAAATTAGGTTAATGAGTCAAATATACAAGTATACTATATTAGGAAGGTGTACTCACCCCATTGAATATACAAAAATGAAGCTATAATAAACTCCAAAAATAATAGCAATGAAGGAATGAATACCAGGTCAAATTTTGTGATCTGACAGTCACGAGAATGATCACTTAATGATAAATATGTGATAGTATATTAGGAAGGTGTATTTACCCCATTAAATATACAAAACTGACAACTAAACTAAAAAACATAACACCAATGAAATAAAACATGGACATAGATTGACTACCAGTTGAAACTGGGTGGACTGGCAGCTGATGTGACTGACTGATCATCTCCCCCCACCCACCTCCACTAATTCACCCACTAAAAACACAAAAGCACATTATTATCTTTACTTTGCAAAAAAAAAATCAGTTTCATACGATGTTTCTTTGTGAAGTTATGAATAATCGAAGTTCGAACATTTAGGATGTAAGTTTTGAAAAAATTGCATTTGAAAATTGTTTATCAGTATACACTGACTAATCAGTCATTTTAAATTGCATTTTTACAACAGTTTTGGATCATATATCTGAAAATTGTTAAAGTAATACGAAAGTTGAATGTATGAACTGTACATTTTTTAAATAAAATAAAATTTTAAAAAAATGACCATTTTTAAATTTCTGTCTATTGTGGAAAATTAGCATTTGCGACTTATGTCTCATTTGGTTTGGCTCTTCTACATACGCCATCTTCGATCCAGGGACATAAATATTTGTATTCAAAATATTGTCCAACAACTATAAGCAACAATAAACTGTGGTGAAAATGTAGTTTAGTTATGATGTTGTAAACGAAAATCAAAAGTATCTAGGCATACTTTTTGTTGTACATCTTTGTTGCGAAATTATAAAACAATCATATAGTAGTTTAAAAACCGCAAAAATTGCTTCAGTTGAAAAACTAGAAGGAAGTTGAACAAGTACAAGACCCAGTGACTATAGGGATTATACAAGATTTTAAATCCCAGTAAACTTATCCACCTAGTAATAATCAATCTGCTTTTTGAAAGACATATCTTTGCTGAAGATTATTTTGAATGGAGTTATTATAATGATACAACTTCAAAAAGTGATTTGAAGATTTTACCAGTAAGCAAACAACATGTGATCTTGGGACAAAATTATTTTACAAATTTTCTTTTGACATTTTACTATTTTACTGTTTCATCAGTGCCTGTAAACTGCCACAATTTCATATCTTTTAATGAACACCAAGAGGAAGGCGTATACAAATGTCGAGATGATGGCAATAAACACTACATGATTCCTACAGAAGGGGTCTCTAATTCTATTTTCTCTAAATCTACTGTGTCATGTGAAGTTATGACAAGTGTAATTGAAGGGCAGGAAATAACAATTCCATGTATGGCGAAACGACAGCCATTCTCAAGCTACACCCAAGCGGTTATAATTGGATGGATACAAGGAAAAGATGTAATCACACAGCTGTATAAATTAACTAACAATACAACAAGAATTACTCAGACATTGAAAGATTTTAAATCTGGTGACGGTATATTTTTCTACTGTATTAAAATAGACAGTACAGATACTGAATGCAGAATGTGGATTTTAAAAGTTTACGCTCGATTAGTTGTGAATATTGAGACATTATATAATGATATGCACCTACAGTGTTTCAAATGTCAAGCAAATGGTGGATTTGGTGAGAAAAATTACAAGTGGACATTAAATGAAGTTATGGATTTCACTAAAGATGTACAATGCTTCAATAATTTAACAACTGGAAATTACACTCTTGAATGTAGAGCCAATACTGAATATCAAAATATAGCAGATGTGATTGAATTTACTGTAATAAATGACACGAAAGAAAAACAGAATCAAACCCAGAATCAAAATCTGATGTGAAATGTAGAAATAGCATTTAAATAAATATGAATAAATTTGCATAATTAATGAAATTCAGCATTCTGTGTAGAATTTTGGAGATCATTACCAAGCTCTATCAGATAAAACAAAGACAAATCCAAATCCACTAAGAAATGTAGAAATATCATTTTTTATGACTTTTGAATAATTTAATGAATTTCAGAATTCTGTGAAAAAGTTTAGAAGTACCCACTAAACGCTACCAGAAAACACAAAAACAATTGAAATCCACTGTGAAATATAGAAATAGCATTTTTCTTCAATAAATTAGCAGAAATCAGTTCACTGAGTGAATTTCAAAATTCTGTATAGAAATTTGGAAGCCTCCTAAGCCTATAAAACAAAAAGGATAACAATTTGAAGTGGAATATAGTATATTTCAGGATTCTGAATGAATTTTGCATAATTAATGAATTTCAGAATTATAGGACTTAACCCCAACCAACTCTATCTTCATAGTCAGAGGAACCAAAATCTGGCTAGAAATTTTAACAGTATGCTCTCACACAAAGACATACATATGTATGGAGGCCATTTCCTAGTCACTCTTGAACTTTGTTCACCGAGGACAAAAAAGGGACATTTAACAGCACTACTGGTACAATGCAAATGAAACAATCTTATACTTTTTGTCATTCATGTGATGTAGTAAAATATAATAAGAGCACATCTAAGCATATAAAAAGGACCCACAAATAAAATAGTCAAGTCCAATACAATTAAAACCATGTTCTCCCATAATTTTAGGGCACCACAAAATAATTATTCTGGCCAAGGGCTATCCACCTTTATCCACTTTAAATGTAGAAGCTTCTGAAGCAAAATAACTGTTACATAATTTAATAAATAACATTTTTATTTTCACCACCCACGTTTTAACACTGACATCTTTAATGTCAAAATTATCTACCTAGACTTTTACAACTGAAGGTTTTCACTCAGAACTATTTGTAAAATAGCTTGATCCTAAAAACTTGTATATTGACAAAATATAATTCAATCTCCAAAATAAAAATACAATTAGATAGGTTTTCATGATTTAATAAAGTCTATTACTATTACTGTATTAGTTTTTTTTATTAAAAATGAAATTTTGCAAATCAATGTATTGATTTTTTATTACTCTTTAAAAATATACAATTTCTAGGTACAAAACTTTTAAAAACAACTTGCAGACTATACCTATGTTCTAAAGTTAAATGGTTAGATTTACAATCATTATAATATACATTGCACTATTTCTTTAGCAAAAATGATGCAAGTAATATATTGTGTCATTATAAAGAAGGAGTGTTTGTGAAACACCATTCTCCTGGCAGTAGACAAGCTAGAATAGCGCATGAAAACCAGACTATCAATCAAGGTCAAAGGTCAAGGTCACACGATCAAAATGTAGGGTACCAACAGGAAGTTCTCATCATAAGAAACACACTTGTCAAATATAAAAGCCCTACGTCTGATGATGCAATCACTCTGGTGAAGTTCATCCTATTCCAATAGGCTGCATGTTCCACGTGTCAGACGTGTTCGGACAACGATCTTTTTCTTTTGCTGCTCCCAAACTTTGGAACTCTCTTCCAGTCTACATTCGTGACATTAAAAATCCTCAGTTATTTTTGTCTGAACTTAAAAACCTACCTATTTTTGTAATCGGTTGCAACTTTTACATTAACAATTTTTACAATTTTGGCGCCGGTGGCAAGTAAAGGTTTTAACTTTAATAGGCGCGTTAGAAGTGTTTTTGCATTATTATTATTATTAATATTAAAGTTGACAACACACAGGATGAAAACAATATTCCCCTGGCGATCTTCGATCCAGGGGCATAAAAATATGAATCAAAATATTGTCAAAAAACTACTAACTACAAACTATTAACAATGAACTGCGGTGAAAATTTAGTTTAGTTATGATGTTGTAAACCAAAATCAAAAGTATCTAGGCATAGTTTTTGTTGTACATCTTTGTTGCGAAATTATAAAACCATCATATAGTAGCTTAAAAATCACAAAAGTTGCTTCTGTTTAAACAAAAGGAAGTTTAAAAAGTACAAGAGCCAGTGAGTATAGGGATTATACAAGATGATTTTAAATAAACTTATCCACTTAGTAATAATCAATCTGCTTTTTGAAAGACACATCGTTGCTGAAGATTATTTTGATTGGAGTTATTATAATGATACCACTTCAAAAAGTGATTTGAAGATTTTACCAGTAAGTAAACAAGACGTTTTCTTCAGATATCATTATTTAATAACTACTGGTTCAACATCTTCCTACCAAACATCCTTTTCAACAGTAACTGTCAACTGCCATTGTTTCATACCTTTCACCGAATATCAAAATAAAGGAGTATATATATGTAGAGATGATGATAATGAACACTACATGATGCCTACGAAAGGTATCTCCAAACCTCATGACTATTACTCAAACCTGTATCTGTATATCTTCTGTGGGGGTATGGCAAATGTAATTGAAGGGCAGGAAATAAAAATTACATGCACAGTAAAACAAGCATTAATACCACACTACAACCAAGAGGTTTTAATAGGATGGATCCAAGGAAAAGATACAATTCACAAGACGTATGATTTAACTAATGACATCACAAGAATCACTCAGACATTGAAAGGTTTTACATCTGGTGATGGCATATTTTTCTACTGTATTAGAACATACAAAAGAATGGTCAGGGCAGATACTGAATGCAGAATGTGGATTTTAAAAGTTTACCCTCGATTAGTTGTGAATATTGAGACATTATATAATGACATGCATAAGCTACAATGTTTCAAATGTCAAGCAAATGGTGGATTTGGTGAGAAAAATTACAAGTGGACATTAAATGAAGTTATGGATTTCACTAAAGATGTTCAATGCTTCAATAATTTAACAACTGGTGATTACACTCTTGAATGTAGAGTCAATACTGAATATCAGAATATAGCAGATGTGATTGAATTTACTGTAAAAAATGACACGAAAGAAAAACAGAACAAAATAACCATAATAACACTGATAGTAACAACCATCATATTGGTTTTTATCATTGCACTTTTATTAGTTTGTATATTCATGAGAAAGAATGGTAGCATACAAACCATGATTCCTACACTCCAAAATGAGACATACGACCAAAGGAATAGTTCCATCACTACCATTAGAAAAACAACCAAAAACCAACAGAATGATGAAGATGACGATATATATCACTCCATTGAAGACAACGATAAACCTTCAACAAGCCAACAGACAACAGCAGTGAGGAAACCACAGATACAAAAGCAGGCAAGAAAAATTCCACAACCATTTAGAGAAACAGGACACATTGATCGGATTGATAATAAAACATATGGATTTAGTTTAAGTATCACTGATAACCCATCGAAGATGAAAGGTACAAAAGCAACAAAGACATCACAGATAGAAGAGCATCCTTGTGAAGCGAAACAGTTATATAGCAGAAAGATACACAATACACAAGAAAAGGGATTCACTGATGGAACTTACAAATGGCATCAGATGGAGAAACCAGAGACATCACAGATAGAGAATAGGTCTTGTGACACAAGACAGCCATATAGCAATAAGATATACAATGCACCAGAATTAAGACAAGTCACTGACAAATCTTCAGAAAGCGAAAACTTTTAGATGTTCATTATATCGAAGCACTTACCTTATAACAGTAAATGAACCCAAAACGAAGGGACTGTATATTGTGTATTGAACACCACTGGCACTTTTTCTCATAATTTTAAGGCACCAAGAAGTCAACAGTTTACAATCTACACTTATTAACTCTTTTCTTGCTGTTACCAGAACATAAAAGTGTCCACAATATCACAAGTTTTGAAAAGAAGTGTATGACATTTTTTGTACACAAACTTTTTTTTAAGTTGGACCTCAAGGTTCCCTATATGTACAACTACAAAACAAAGCATGGGGGCTGAACAGGGACTGTGTATTACTGCCATTACCAATAATAGCTTGGGCGGTGAGGTCAGTCAATGGTATTTCTAAGAAATCAAATGAGATCTAATAATTTTGTACAAATGAAGTTTTAATTAAAAATATTTATCTTTATCTTGCTCTTAACTATCTTTTAAGGGTTTCGTAAAATTCCTAATACAGTAACGATCCATGTGCTTAATAAATACATATTGTTACAAACAAGTAAAATGATATAAAAAAAAATTAGATTTTATAAGAATAGTTGTTGGAACAATATTCCTCAACAATTACAAGATGCTCATAATAACTTTAAGAAAAACTGCAAGAAAATCTTTTAATTGAATATTTTAACAATTACCATTTTTAAGTAAATCCTAGTCTTATTGGTCCTAGATTGCTAGTTAAGTAGAAATTAATACGGTGAAAGAATGATATAATGTATCTGTTTTAATCTAGATGTTTCTATTATTCAAAGTAAAACTTACATTATTGTAAATAGTTTCATTGGCAAATTTATTGGCGCTATATTGCTATGGTATATACATTCAGTTATTATGTAACTGTTTTAAAAAGTAGAATGTCTCATGTTTCTATTAGTAAAAGTAAAACTTACATTATTGTAAATAGTCCTACTGGCAAAGCTATTGGCACTATATTTCTAGTTAAGCAGAAAGTAACAAGGTCAAAGAATGATATAATGTAACTGGTTTTAACTAGATTTTCTAATAATTAGTCAAAGTAAAACTTACACTGTGGTAAATAGTCTCATTGGCAGACTTATTGCCTGGATTGCTAGGGTTACAAAACTAGGTCCAAATAGTTTCATTGACAAACATTGGTGCTGGATGGCTAGGGTTACAAAAAATCTAAGTTCAAATAGATTCATTAGCAAATTTACTGGAGCATCTACGTGTATGAAACCAGGCCCAAATAGTTTCATTAGAAAACTTATTGGCACTAAATGACTAGTATTACAAAACTAAGTCCAAATAGTTTTACTGGCAAATATATTGGTGCTAGATGGCTAGGGTTATGAAACTAAGACCAAATAGCTTAGAAGGAAATTAATTGTTAATTACATTTTAAATTACGCAATATTTCTACTAACATTTTATAAGAATAACTGATGGTATAAAATAAATAAAAAAATTAAAGTTCCAATAAAAGTAGATAGATGTTACTAAAACCATTATTTTACAGTATAAAGTTTAATGAATACTTCATTATTTAAATTTCAAAATTATTATGCTGTTTGAAAATGATACCTATAAAATTGTATATAAGTCGCATAACATTATACTGGTTTATAATTTACGGTGCAATAAAAATCATAAGCCCACAAAAATATTTGTTTCCCAAGTTCGACCAATCTAAGTTCGCCCAATCCAAAATCTACCATATATACATAAAAAATTATGACACGCATTGAAGCATATATAAAACTGTAAAAAATGAGTACAGCTATCTCTGAAAGTTAATTATAGAAAATAAGCAAGCGTAATGTAGTGAAAATGCAGAAACAGGCCTTGTGCTGACTGACTAAACTTTTCAAAACGGCTTTGCTTGGTCAACAAAGGTTGTATTATGTCTAATTAAAAGTTGTAAAAATTATACAAAGTTTAAAGGACTGTAACATACATATAGCCAATGTAGGTTACAATGATGGCTGTTATTTTTTATTTAATAAAGCAGTTTACACAATTGTGAGGTCTCACCACAAAATGAGTCTCATGGTAGGAAAATCCAAAACTAAGTTATTGATACCATCTAAATGAGCATAATATAAGCTATTTACATTTTCGATAAACATTCATTGGATATATGGATCCAAAGATATGAGCATTTGAAATTTTCATGTACGGAAACATGGTTTTGAGAAAATCGTCCATAAAGCAATCAATCTAAAAATAAAACAACTAATAAGACTATAAATCTCAGAAAATCTGCATTAAGGACACTTTCCTGCAAGAAAACTGACCTAAAAAGTACATTATTATGAAATATTATAAGGACCATAGTACTCATATTTGGTTAAAACTAAATTTCTGAAAAAATTGACGTTAGACCTATTTTTGTGATTATCTCAATTTTATCTCACCTACGATGCGACTCTTTTTGTGATGAGACCTCACAATTGTAATAGATAAATAGATATTGTAAAAACAATTGGTAGAAAATTGAAATAAAACCTTGCTGTAGTTACAATTGCTATTTTCAATTGATGGTGAATTCAATCAGACAATTGTTCATAGAATATAAACACCAGCAATGAAATAAAACAAAGCCAACATTATGTCACTTTAATAATTAAAATCTGAATGGTAAAATATGTAAGTTGGTGATGTTTAAGAAATGGACAACGAATGACTACCAAATGAAACTGGACGGACTGGCAGCAGAATGAATACAGTATTACATAAAATATTTTAAAGAAGCATCCACACCACTAAATGTACCTAAGCAGAGGGTACTATTAAACAGTAGTGAAACAAAAAAGTGTAAAATGTACACTACAGCATGAATGAAAAAAAAAACATGCAAGTTGCCTACGCTTGAAAATAATAAGAATAATAATGGTGATCTAGAATCATGATGCTGTGGACAAGATGTTACACATTTTCTACTCCCCTAAGGGTCATGAAAAGGTTTCTTGGACTAGCGCTACTTCAATTGTCCATGACAGGGGTCATGCATGGGCCAGTACACCAGGGAAACCCCTACTCATCTCGAGAATATACTGGGTTCTTTAAAGAACACATGGGCTATCCGTGTACACTGGGCCTACAGTTTATAGTCCTTTCCGAAAATCGTTCCATCACCAGAACCATGGCGCGAGCAGGCCTCGAACCCATGCTGTTATTTTTGCTATGGACATAGAATGATTGCCATGTGAAACTGGGTGGACTGGCAGTGGAATGAATGGTCATTTCAACTTAATGCTATATGCATACTATATTATTTACTAAATATTCAAAACTGAAGCGATAAACTGACAAATAATAGCAATAAATAAAATATGGGCATGGATTGACTACCAAGTGAAATTGGGTGCCTTTGAAAAAAATAACATCCTATGACTAGCTAGATCTACCATGTTAAATTACAAGAGAGATCTAGCTAGCACCACAGAGAACTACCTAGTAAGGTTGTATATAATTACCCTGTCTGTTGATGTTATTAATGCCTTAAGGGTTTTTTTTTCTAAATTATGGCTGTATTTTCCTATGTATACTTGTAGAGCATTGCTGATCATATCCTTGATATTATCCCTTGATATGGTAGTTTTTATAGGGTTAACCCTGTTCTATCTACCTTGTCACTACCATTATCTATCATGTTAACAGAGTTATTTTTTCAAAGTGTTTGTTTGTTTGTTTATTTAATTTTCCACACATAAATGTTAACAAAATACATTTTAACAAGGTTACAATCAGTTCAATCATTGAAATAATTTTGTGTCCACAACGGCAACACACCACGTTATGGTTTACGAAAATTATATAAATGCAATAATGAAAATTATGATTAAACCAGCTAAAAAGAAAAAAAAAACCAACTTTTGCAGTATTATTAAAAAATGCATAGAACTGAAAATATATGTGTGGATGTAAAGCCGCTGTGACTAAATGATCACCTCAACTTAATATTAAGGATACATTATTAATATATTAAGAGGGTGTGTTCATCCACTAAATATACAAAACTGAAGCTATAGGATAAAAAATAATAGCAATGGAATAAAACAAAGTTAACGTTATGTAAAGTTAACTTCAAACAATTTTGTAAAAGCTGAACGATAGGTTAAGTTGTTGATGTTAAGAAATGGATGAACAATGCGTGACTATCTGATGAAACTGGTGGACTGACAGCCGATGTGACTGAATAATTATCTAAAATTAATGTAAAGGATACATTATTAATATATTAAGAGGAAGTATTCACCCCACTAAATATACAAAACTGAAGCTATACATTAAAAAATAACAGCAATAAAATAAAACAAAGTCAACGTTATGTCAAGTTAACTTCAAACAATTTTGTAAAAGCTGAACGATAGGTTAAGTTGTTGATGTAAAGAAATGGATGAACAATGCGTGACTATCTGATGAAACTGGATGGACTGACAGCCGATGTGACTGAATAATTATCTAAAATTAATGTAAAGGATACATTATTAATATATTAAGAGGAAGTATTCACCCCACTAAATATACAAAACTGAAGCTATACATTAAAAAATAACAGCAATGAAATAAACATGAAGTCAAACTTGTCAAGTTATCTTGAACAATTTAGTAAAAGCTGAACGATAAATTGACGATGTTAAGAAATAGACGAACAATCCATGAATGTCTGATGAAATTGGATGGATGGATAGCCGATGTGATTGAACGATCATCTCAACGTAATGTAAAGAATACATTATTAATATATTACGAGGGAATATTCACCCCACTAAATATACAAAACTGAAGCTATAGATAAAAAAATAACAGCAATGAAATAAAACATGAAGTCAAACTTGTCAAGTTAACTTGAACAATTTAGAAAAAGCTGAACGATATGTAAATTGCCGATGTTAAGAAATGGACGAACAATGCAAAACTGTCAAATGAAACTGGATGGACTGACAGCTGATATGATTAAACGATCATCTCACCTTCGGTGACAATGGGGGAGTTTTAAGATTATAATTGAAAGAGTTCCAACTTGATGTGCTAGACAGCGACAAGCGACTAATTCGTAACGCTTCATCTCGAGCAAGTTTAGCTGCGTTTACAGCTGCGAAATCATTCTAAAGAAATGGGTATCAACAAAATAAGGAGTAAATAACAAAACAAAAAGAATATTAAAAACAAGATGTTTGTGTAACACTATGCTGACGCTATGGAGAAGGTTAAAGCTGACAACAGACAGACAGACAGACAGGATGAAAACAAAACATCCCACAGGGGCAAAACAAATGAAATGAAAACTAAAATAGCAAGTTATTTATTAGATCAAACATTTGTAAAGATTTTGAAACAAATACAGTAACCCTCCTAGAATAATGTATAGATGATTTTAGCATTTTCTCTGTTTATTGTTAATTGTATCAAAAACAAAAATTATATAACCAAGGCACACAAAAATGTACAATATTAAGGGGTATGTCATGGCAAAACCAACAAATTGTCAAAAAATTTTAAAAAATGAAGGCAATATTGGAACCATATTACAGTTTTTGTAAACTTTAAAATGGGGTCAACTATCAAAATCGATTGTCTATAACAAAAGTTATGAAACAAAATAGACAAAAATCTCCTTTGTATTAGTTTATATTTCCTGTTGCTTATTTCTCATTTCACCTTCATGTGTGACAACTTGATGGGTTTTGCCATGCCTTGCAGTGGCGGAGGCAGAATTTCCCTGACAGCACGGCAATGCCCTGACAGGGAGGGAAAAATCCATGCTTTAGATGGGATTTTCAGCTGTCGACATTCTCAAAGGGGTATTTGGAGAGTTGGAGATGTAGCAGCCACCACCCAGCCCCCTCGTAGCGTCGCCACTGATGCCTTGCTCCATATAGATCAATATACAGTAGAACACCACAAATTGCTTTTTCTTTTCAATACGAATTTACTTTCTTCTGCAACAGTCTCTACTACTAGAGCGAGTTCTGTAAACAGTAAATATGACTGATGTAATATTATTGTACAATTTTTTTCATTGCTATTTATGGTCTTCACGGCCTTGATGAAAAACACCTTTAGGTGATCAAGTTTTTCCGTGAATAAATAAAATATTTATTATTATTATTATTAAAATAATAAAGCCAAGTACTACAACATTAACCTTAATTCAATATTTAAAACAATAATAGTGATAATAATGGTTATTAAAAAGCATGTTAAAGTATGTGTGTATTTTAGATACAAGTTTAGGTAAGCATTAAAAATGTTTGTGAAAGCATATTGCAAGAAAGTAGCATAATCTAATATTAAAATATAATAGGCATATTGATGATTATTAAATAGCATGGGAAAATATTTAAAAAAATAACTAAGGTTAAATGCATATTCATTAGCAACAGGGCAATTGATGGATGCTTAATTTACAATTTTAGGCAAGCGTTAAACGTGTTGGTGAAAAGCAAAATGCAACAGACAAGGCATAATTTAAATAGAAAGCTTAAATAGGCATTAAAATGATTATTAAATAGCATGGGAAAATTAGTTTTTTACATATTCCTAAGGTTAAATGTGCAAAAAGCATTTGTTTTAATTGTAGACAATGCTAAAAAAACATTTTTATTTACAAATTATAGCGAAAATGAGTATTAAATAACAATAGCAAATAATATGTCATTTTACTTCTGTTTTATTGCATAATGCACACAAATAAAATTAATTGTATTGAAAAATTATAGTGATAATGATTCTTAAATAGCAAAAGCAAATAACGAGTTTTTATTATATTTGTGGTTTTGTTTTTGCATAATACATACTCATAAAAATACATCAGATTTTTCTCTTGCTTTTTGCAATAACTTTATCTTAAAAGGTAAAATGAGTTAGACAAGCAAACACATGTAAAAATCCACAAGTATAAATAAACTGCAAGCAGACACACAGAAACATCTACAAGTATAAATAAGTTATAAGCAGACACATGAATCATCCACAATTATAAATAAGTTACAAGCAGATACATGAAACATTCACAGATGTAAATGACTTAGACAAGCAAACACATGGAAAAATCCACAGAAACAACCTGCAAGCAGACACACAGAAACATCCACATGTATAAATAAGTTACAAGCAGACACATGGAAACATTCTCAGGTGTAAATGACTTAGACAAGCAAACACATGTAAAAATCCACAGTTGTAAATAACCTGCAAGCAAACACAAAGAAACATCCACAAGTATAAATAAGTTACAAGCAGACACATGAAACATTCACAGATGTAAATGAATTGGACAAACACATGGACAAATACACAGAAATAACCTGCAAGCAGACACACAGAAACATCCACAAGTATAAATAAGTTACAAGCAGACACATGGAAACATTCACAGATGTAAATGAATTGGACAAACAAACACATGGAAAAATACACAAAAATAACCTGCAAGCAGACACACAGTAACATCCACAAGTATAAATAAGTTACAAGCAGACACATGAAACATTCGCAGGTGTAAATGACTTAGACAAGCAAACACATGAAAAACAAAGCCACAGGTGTCAATAATCTGCAAGCAGACAAACATGGAAACACTCACAGCTGTGAGTAATTTACAAGCAGATATACGGGAAGAAACATACAAGCAAGCAAACAACAGAAACCAAAGAAATTTTACCTCGGGGCTAAGCAGAGGGCTTGTTGAGCCAGATGAGTTCTCTGGCCTGCCATCCCGTCCTCGTTTTGGGGGCTTAGGCGCAATTGGCGGTGGAACGCCTCGGTTCTGCTATTGATGTAATTGAACGATGGAATTGAGCAAATTAGTAATATGATAAACAAAATATTCAACAAAAATCACAGAAAAGAAAAATAACTGATGGTTAAGCTTGCCCCCTTGATACTAATATTTTTAAAATTTTGCTGTATTAAAAAAAAAATAAACATAAACGTGATTTAAAAAGCACAACAAAAATTAAATGATTGATTACAAAAAGGGAAGTATTTCATTTTTGTTATATTCTTGGCCTAATTTTTTTTCAAATTATTGGCTGAAAGTGAATTCAGTAATGTCTTGGGAAACAATAATATCACATTAATTAACTGTGAAAATACATGTTAGAAACTATCATTCCATAGCAGTCAGGTATTGGGCTTATAAAATGCACTATAGGACGGTTAGACATTATTACAAACAGTGGTAGGACGACCATGAGAAAATCTCCATGAATTCTATTGTTACAACTAGGGACTTTGTATGTCACATGAAAAAAACGGTGCTTACTGTGGAGAGAAAATGCTGGATGACACACACACGGATACGACCTACAGCCTATTACCTTAGCTATGGGGAATTATCAAAGAAATTGTCTAGACCAGCATAAAAGATTTCGCTAGTCACTATTTTTACCTATCTAAGAATAAAGCTAAATATGAATGCAGGTAACTAATCATGTTTATTATTTTAGAAATAATAAAGAGGTAAATTTTCAAGGAAATTTGATTTTTGTGGTGGATGTTAGAAGAAATGCGTCTTTAATCCATATCCACTTTATTTTATGTATTTAGATTCATCAATTTTGTAAAATTATACTTCTACGAATTCAACAATCTCTAAATAAATGAATAAAAAATAATTGCATCAAGTTTTCATAGAGTTGTTACAACAAAGTTGCTTAATTCAAAGTGGTATTGAAAAAAACTAAATTTATATTATAAAAATTTATTATAAAATTTATATTATAAAA
>JAOTQE010066108.1:0-17732 GCA_025631205.1 Nesometra sesokonis
GTCACTTGATAAATAGTAGATATTTCGCAAAGTGACGTCGGCAAGCTGAGTTAGTAGGAATATTTTTAATCACGTGGGGCTCTTTCAGCCAATCGGTGCAGTTCAAATGTTTGATGTTGAATATAATACTGGATATTTGTAGCCTTGGACAAGCCTTGTATTTCAGAAAATTTATAGCAAATACAATGTTCTAAATTTTATTAAAATGTATAGGATGTAATTTTTTAAAATGAATATTGTATTAAACTAGATTTTTCTTGCTTTCTTTATCTAGGCACAATTTCCATACAACCAGGAATTTATGCATTGGAAGGAGCAGCTTCCTGTTTCAAGCTATGACGTAGATGGACCAGGATTTGTGGCTATGGCAGTTATGGTGTTTATGCTTATTATGGTGTTTAAGGTATGTTGCAATTGTTTAATTGAAGTTGTAATAATTATGACTCATTTAATGTTTATTGCCGTGTTTCGCAGAAAAATATTATCTGATAAATTATCATGATAAAACTTATCCCATAAAAATTTTGCGGAAATGCGCGTCTAATCTATTCTAACAGAATAAAATCATCCGATAATTATGCGATTCTTATCTGATAATTATCCGATAATTGACATAAATGTGAAATTTTTTTACCTTTGACAAGGGGGTTAACCTTGATTCTTGTTTTTGCAATCATTTCACCACGATGCCTTCAGAATCTCGCATGAAGGAAAAGGGAAATCAAAAATTCTTAACTGAAAGTTGGTGGACTCGCAATGCATTATGGTCTACACTGAGTTTGTGCAGCGGGATATTTTAAGTTGATTTGATTGAATGATATTTTATCAAATAATCTAAAATTCATGTGGAAACAGTCTAAAATAATCAGTTATTGAGAAATTAATTTATTTTAATACTTTTAACAGTAGACCAATGAATGTAAAAATGAATCTCCATCATTGGCTTGAACACCATATAACCTGTGAGGTCCTAACACAAAATGAGTCCAGTGGTTGAAAAAAATTAAAAATTAGTTATTGATAGATTCTCATAGATCAACATATAAACTATAAGTTTAAATTCATTTCCTTCTATTTATTTTGTCAAAAACTGATGGAAAGACAAATAAACTTATAACCTAAAATCAGAGACAAAAGCAAACTAAATTTCTGTAAAAAGTTTTTTTTTTCTGGTGATCAAGGGTCACACATATGATAATGGCATTTTGATTTTTAATGTATAGAACCATATTTTTGAGAATGTTGCCTACATACTAAATGAGTATGGGCGGCCATTAGGGCCAGAATAGACAACATAAATACGTGCAACGGACAAGCAAATGTGTAACTTCGGAAAGGACAAAGCACAAACGCGGAAAAGACAAATGCATCGTCGGAACAGACAACATAAACGCGGAAAGAACAAATACAAATGCAGAAAGGACAAAACGTGGAAAGGTGAAAACACATCGTCGGAACAGACTAATTTGAGACGTTGAGGGCAGCAAAAACCCAAAGATCGTTTCTGTTGAAAATTTCCGCGGCCGCCAATTAAAATCTTTTGAAGCTCGTTTGCTGCCCTCAACGTCTCAAATTAGTTAGTCTGTTCCGACAATGTGTTGTCTTTTCCGCGTTTGTGAATTGTCTGTTCCGAAGATGTGTTTTCACCTTTCCACGTTTTGTCCTTTCAGCGTTTGTATTTGTTCTTTCCGCGTTTATGTTGTCTGTTCCGACGATGTATTTGTCCTTTCCGCGTTTGTGCTTTGTCCTTTCCAAAGTTACACATTTACTTGTCTGTTCCACATATTTATGTTGTCTATTTTGGCCCTAACGGCCGCCCATAAATGAGAAATAAACATTGAAACGATTCAGTTTTAGAAAACCTTCATGAAGGATACTCTGCACCATCAATACTGTCCTAAAAATTATATTATTGTGAAGTGTAAAATAGCTTAGTACTCAATATTAATGTAACCAAATTTATTTTTTTTAAATGACTTCAGAACTAATTTAGTAATAATCACAATAAGCCTTTCACATTTTCAACTGCACATATGCATTACCAAGGTGAACCCAGGTCAAGTAATACAAAGGTGTATAACCATGACTTGCGATTGGTTGGTTGGATGTTTGTGTGAAATGGCTTACTTGATTTCACATAAAGCTACTCATTTTGTAGTGGGACCTCGCATGTAAACAAAGCTATAATACAAGTTACTGAATATGTTTTGTTTTATTTTCACAGGGCTACTGCATTTCATGTGTCTGGTCTTGTTACAAATTTATTGCATCAGTAGAATTTTCAAGTGGAGCAGTTTATAATGCAAGCAGCGATGACATGGAGGTAAGTATTATCTGAACTCTCTAGGCAGTGGCGGCGGAACGTTTTTGAATTGGGGGATGAGGTTAAATTTTTCTCACCCACCCCAGCCCGGTTAGAATTTGATGAGCAAAAAAAAAATGTTGCCTGTTAATTTTTGCTTTCCTGGTCCCTGAAGGTGGTTTTCATGGCAAAATATTAATATTTACATGCTATTTTTGAGTTGTGGATTGTTATTTTTTTAGTTAGGGTGACATTTCAGGGGGACTGCCCCCCCCCCATCCCCCTCTTCCGCCGCCCTTGTCTCTAGGTCAGGTGGAGTCGAGTTGCGCTGCTGCGCCCTTCACAAGAGCACGCCACCTACATTTGTCAGATGCCAAACGAGATGCACTACATTCCATCTGTTTTTCTTACGTCATCGGTCGAAGATGGTGGTAGATGTCCCCTTCCACTATGCTGCCGTGAATTTGAAGAGTGCATTATAAGCCAAAACCATAGTTTTGAGATATTGAGCAAACCATTTTTTTTTCATTAGCCGTTCTTCGTGAGGAATTTTAATAATTTTTTTTTGCAAATGTACTTATTATACAATGGAACTTTTATGATGATTTTATTTTGATTATTTTTATTTACTTTTATGATGATTTTATTTTTATAATCCTATTAAATAATAATATATTTAGGTTTGACTGTACTTGCTTGTTTATTCTTCTTATTTATTCAATAAACCTTACATTTTATGTTTTTCTTTCTCATTATAGGCCCTGATACCAAAACCACCATCCTATGAAGAGGTTGTGGACATGAGCAAATGGGAGAAGCCGCCAGCATATGAACCTTAACTCCACATCAGTATACAACTTAACTTAACAAAAATATTATCAACACATGCCTTCTCCAAATTGTGTAGATTTACATAAATCATTCTTATAATATTATTTTATCATTATTAAATTTATTATTATTGTTTATTGTTATTATTAAAATGTTTATTATTCCAATGTATTAATTATTCAAATTATTATATTTAAATATTATTAGTATCCTATAATTTTTATCACAATTATACTGCACAATGCATTCTTATATTATCTGCAGGGCTCAATTTAACTATGAGAGCCCACTGTATAAGCCTAGTAAAACTGGGTTAGTTTAGTAAATATTAATTCTTCTGAGCTCAATTATCTAGTGAAATGTTTGTAAATCACCAAAAAATCACTAATTTTTAAATGAAGTAATTTGTCAAATGATTGCATACATCCATGAAAACATAAAACTAGCAAGTATAAAAATGGCGAATGAGTGGGCTGGTAAAACATGTTATGATTTAGTGAAAGCTACGAGTAACTAACCCAGTGGGCTAATCACATGAAAAAGTTAAATCGAGTCCTGATCTGTAGACAATGGAACAAATATTTTCAATTGATGTATCTTTACTATAAAGAGTCTGTTGTATGATATTACATTTGTAATAAAGAACAAAATTCCTAATTTTAGTATTTCAAGCTTTGAATATAATATTTACTTATTTATGGATATTAGAAAGGGGCATGTTAAATTATACTACTGCTAGGAGTGATATATTACTATTAAGTTTACTGCAGTAATCCAGTGTCAATATGTTATAGAGAGTGGCATTTAGCTCAGTTGATTTAGCTGGTGGAAATCACTGTGCTGTGTGCTGAACCATGACTTGCTGGTTCATGGGTATTGTCTCCTGGTTTATTGCCCAATCACCACCAGAAAGACCCAACTAAGTCCACTTCAGACTTTTGTGGGTTATCGTTGGTGTTCTACAACACCGAATAAATCAAATACAATTTTAAAAATAATGTTTTCTTTGGTGATTGCATTGACTCACAAGGTCTCATCATTGTATGATAAGACTATTACTGTTGTAACTGAATTACTGCAGTAACTGCAGCAGGATAATTGTGTAATGACCCCAAACTGAGGTTGTGGTTTATAATGATTTCAAAGTACTTGGTGTTGTTAAGCTCAATTTAATAAAAAAATATGCTTTACAGTAGAAAAAATAAAACGATAGGACAAGACATGATAGACCCATTCAAAATGTGAGCTAAATGCTTACACTATAGCGATCAAAGATAATGAAGTAGATTGTAAATTGCAAAAATGTTATATATTATAAACGGCATGGTAGATCTTCATTGCGTATACAAAAATTTCTTGTGATTTCTATAGGAACAACTTCTTTTCAGGCTGTGTTTCCGCAGGAATTTCAGATTATCCGATAAAGTATCCAATCAAATCAATTTTAAAAAATACAACTGCGCAAACTCAGTGTAGACCATAATGCATTGTGAGTCGACTAACTTCCGGTGATTCTTTGGTGATTTCCCTTTTCCTCGCGTGGCACCCTGGTTGCACCGCGACAGCGGTGAAATCCTCGCAAGATCAAGGTTGACCTAGTGTCAAATATAAAAAATTATCGTATTTAAGCCAATTATCATAAAATTATCAGAATATTATCTGGTAATTTTATTACATAAAAATAGGTTAAACACCCGTTTTTGCAGCACTTTTATCGGGATAATTTATCTGATAATTTTTTCCTGCGGAAACACTGCCTTATACATTTATCAATGATCGTTACCTTATAAACCGGCCTTCAAGGTATACATCAATATATCACAACAGGAGAATTGTAGTACTGGTCAATATTTGCTAATCACTAGAGAACCTTTGAAGTTTATTTTAGAGTGCAAATTGCAAATATTTCCTGGTTAACTATTCATAAGTCAGAATATGTGGTAGATAAAGATATGTAAAATGTAATAAATTAAATACAATCGGATAAAATGTTCTGTATATGATGAATATTCATTAGTATAATAGCATAGAAATAGATTTATTTCAGTTTTATTTGACTGTATTGTTATGTGGGCTTTCTGTTGAATTTATGGATATCTATGTTCTCCCAATTGAATAAAAAAATCCTGGTAATTTGTTTAAAAAGCATGACTTGTCAGACATGGCTTTTGGGTTGGTTTTGGCCCTACCGAAAACATTCTACATAATTATTGGCCTCTAGGAGCATTCCTGTATTCTCTGTAATACTAATGAGTAAAAGAGTGCAAAAAATATGAGAATCAAAATTATATCATAATTGTTTTTCAATAATCACAATTTTTACTGGTAAAGTTGATGGCTAAAAACCATGCTTGGGAGAACACCGATTTAAGTTTAAAGCAATATTGTAAAATAAGTTAAAAAACATTGAAATTCATCATTCTAATAAATTTCATTTGACATTACTCTATTTTTTCATATTTTATAATAATTTAGCTGGTTTTGTGTAGCTATTGAAATAATTGACAAAAAAACAATGTTGTGCTTCGCCACTGAATTTTCTTTAAAATATGGGTAGGTGAGTCAGTCATTCATCCTTTTTTTTTTAGTGGGCCCGTTCTGTGTTTTCTGCAACTTCATTATTTCATATCCTGTAGTGGGTATTGTCTTCTGGTGTATTGCCCAATCACCACCAGAAGGACCCTACTAGAAAGAAGTCCACTTCAGAATATCGTGGGTTATCGTTGGTGTTCTACAACACCCAATAAATTAAATAAAATATAAAAAAATGTTGTTTGCTTTTTTTTTAATTTTTTGGTTGGCCCATTCTTTATTTTCTGCAACTTCATTATTTTGTATCCTGTAGTCTGTTTTGGGGATAACTTAATGCATTTCTTGTAATTTTTGTGATAAATTTATGCATTTAATTTTCGAGATAATTTTATGTATTTGGCCAAATAAATTGGAAGATATAAAAATAAAAAATAGCAACCCTGATTGTTTTAGATTTGTTTTGTGTTGGTTGGGCTTGGGCAATATAAAGCAGGGAAGGGATTTTTTACTAGCCCAGCATACAATGGTTGGTGAAAACTGCACCGGGCTAGTGAATATTCATTTTTACTAGCCCAGTTGGCTAGTGAATACAAGTGTCAACCAGTCACTTTTACACATTATAGATTAAGTTGCCACAGACATGGGCTATTTGAATTGCTTGTGGTCTAGTGAAATGTCAAGTCAACTTGCCCGGTGGACTAGTCAAACAAAAATCGAGGCCTGTAAAGATCAATGAATTCACTCAGTCATGGTGTACAGTATATTTTCTCTGTTTTTAATGTCAGTAAATGTTGTACATGTAGTTCCTAGTATAATTAACAAACCTGTACTGTACTTTATACTCTACTGTATGACATAGCCAATAATAATGTAGAATACAAATATATACCTGCCAACTGTTTTTGGCTCCAATGCGCGAGACAAACCCCGCCGCCAGTACTGGTCCGCATTGTCTCCCAAGAAAAAGTAATGTCAACTGATCGAATTTGGGCCGTTTCTGCCTGAATTTGGGGCGTTTCTGCCAAATTACTCGTTTTGGGAGCCGTTTTTACCATATTTTGCTTCTTTTTTTTTTGCACTTTATGAGTGAGAATTCTGCTAATGTATGAGAAAAATTATTTATGTGTGAGATGTCAAAAATGGGCTCCAATGCGTGAGACTCGTGCATAATGTGTGAGTTAGCAGGTATACAAATATTCTGATTTCATTTGTAAAGAGCATTAATTCATAATGATTATCAATTATAAACTTTGCATAAGAAAGTAATGCACAGTCCCAAGTATTGAAATACATGCCATTTTGTTGGGATTCAATATTTCAACATTATGTCATCAGGAATTTTATTTAATAATTAACGTTGAAATATTCTGACCAATGTCATCATCATTAATTCATCAGAAATTCATCCCTGATGATGGCATAATTAATGTTGAATTATTGAATTCCCAACATGACGTGTATTTCAGTACTTGGGAGTAGCATTATACTTTCTTATCTGAAGTTGATAGTTTTCTTTTGGTTTTTGTTGATCTTTTTCAGCAATAAATACTACTTTATGGTGATGAAAAAAAGTCAATTCTTAATTTCTTAATTTTAGTGGTTACCTCTTACTGTATTTACAATAGACAAACTTTTTTATTTCTTATATTCTAATTTTGTGATCACTAATATAATAGTAATTTTGTGTTTCTTAGAATTTTCTGGATTATTTTATGTATAATATTTAGTTAAACAATTGGGAATTGTCAGAAAAAAAAGCCAACCCTGTGATTTTCAAAATTTTGGGTTAGTTGGGCTTGAGCAACATAAAGAATTTTTATTTGTGGATTTATTTTATACATCACGTAAACATTTGTAATTGTTACATAGACAATCAAAGAATTGATGATTTAGCACTGTACAAGGCAAAGTGAGAATTGGAAATTACCGTACTTGCATGATTAAACACCTGGGTTACAAATGTGGTTTTTTAGGCATGCTTATTCAAACTGGAATGAAATTACTGTACATTAAAGTGAGAACTTAGTGAAAAATAATGACAATTGTGTGATTGTTAAGGAAACTTAGACTGATCGATAATGCTAGACATAATAGAATGACTTTACATAGGAAAAGACTATTTTTTAGGTTATGAATGACTACACTTATACAACAAGCACTTAAGAAAATTCAGAAAGGCACTTAGTCAAGAAGATGTTTATATACATAATTCTATCATTCACATAACTGGTGTTTTATGTTTTAAAAGATCTATGTGTACATTTTCAAATTTAAATGTGTTGAATACAGATGTTATAATTATGCTTTGTTTTATTTCCAAAATAAATGATTGATTAAAGTAATTCTGTATTTTTGTGTTTAAATTGTACAGTATTTTAGTACGGCTCAGTGTATAAAATTTGATAACTGCATCAGATTGTGCATCTGTTCAGTTTTATTCTCAAATCTTAAAGGCCAATTCTTCCAAAGTTGTATTTTTTCAAAAAAATTTTAATTTTTTTGAAAACGAAATAGAATGTTTTTTAAAACAATCAATTTCGTTTTCAAAAAAATTTAATTTTTTTTGAAAACGAAATAGATTGTTTTAAAAAAACATTCTATTTCGTTTTCAAGTTTATAATACTCATCTGCCAAGTTTGCCATTTTAGTACTTGAATCAAAAATGCAAAATAAGAACAGAATTTGATTTTTTTGGGTGGATCTTAAAAGCAAAGTATGCTTTGCTTCTGTGAAACGATCTAAATCTAGTAACCAATGGCAAGCTAATGTTATATGCCATGTGCGAAAATTTACAATAGCCTCTGTTACATTGCGCAGATTTGATCTATGGCTTATCTACCTTAGCAACGGACTTATCAACGGAATACTTTCAATGTTCATTATTTTAGAAATAAACTGATAAATTCCGAATTGAATTTATTTTTTTGGGTGGAATTTGGAAGGATTGCCACGTTAATTAACCCTTTCACTGCCTGTCGTTTTCCCACCTATGTGCCTGACATGTTTGTATGGAAAATAGGTGATTTTTAATTGAATGTCAACAAAATATTAAAAGATATAATTTCAAAGTTATTTTTTGTATTAGGGTGGGAAGATCCGTTTTGAATTTTCCATTTTTCATCAAATCAGTAAAAAAAAACTACTTTTCTCCAAGAAATATTTAGATACAGTTTTTTTACATTGGATCATCATGCAGACACATAAATAGAAATATCAAGTTTGAATGATTTTCGTCATTTTTATAACAAAGTAGACGCAAATAAACGTTTGTCAGTAAAATCATGAAAAAAAAATATTTTTCATAAAATCAGGGAACAGTAACTCTTCCCTGATAAAATCAATTGAAAACTATAGAGGGCGCATAATCTGAGGAATGCAATTTTTTTTTAAATTTGAATCTGTCAAGGATAAAAACTTAAAGGGGGTGAATTTAGCAGTAGTCTACAATAGAATAACGATTTATCCTACCACGGTAGTACTGGGGGAACGCCGTTAGTACAATCAATTAAAAAGAGGTTGAAAAAATGAAATTGTATCTTCTATTCAATTAGCAAGTTTTTGTGTCAACAATGTGGAGAATAAAAGAAAAATTAATTGACACCTTTCCAAGGTCTGATAGTCACAATGATTGTACTACCTCCTTGATTGGTTGTTCATCCCTTTTCGAAAATGGTACAATCTACTCCCTTTGTAGAATAAAATGAGGGAGATCATTCCATTGTTCATTGTGCGTGAAGATATCTCTGCAAATATGTATATATCATGTAATGTTATAAAGTGAGGAAATACAATATATTACATGCATGATACAATAAAAACATCATACTATTGCTTGTTGTTTCGGATTAGATAATAATGATAATAAGGAACTTTTTAGAAAGTGCTGATTTACCTGCCCCTGAAAAAATGGACTCGTCCTTCACTATTGTCAGCCATTTCTCGCTTAATATCGTTTCCATCTCGGATTTTGAGACAAAGAGGTGTGGAATTTTGACATTTAAGAAGGTAATTGTAACTTTTAAACATCCATATAAATGGAAATGTTATATACAGTTGATACTTAACTAAACTACACTGTAATGAGTTCATTTAAAAGGCCTTGCACGACATAAGAGCCGAAAATCGAATGAATGTTTCCCCGCTCCGATGCGATTGGTCGGCCATTTTATGTGCTGATTGGACGGTGTTTGTTCCTAGCTTTAGCCATTGGTCCATCGTCGGTTGTGGAAGAGCCTTTGTACAAAGACTGGTCGAACTTCCAGCAAATCGGATCCATCATTTGTCAGTGCATATCCAGGTTCAGGATATGTTGATATGTTTATTCCTAAACTGACCGATGTTTTGTTTCAAAATTATTCTGAATTCATTATTTTAAATCACCCCTCTCTTTTCACGCTCGGTATGTACTGAGCTGCAGCGTAGGCGCGGTTTCTGCTGCAGTCCGTCTGAGTGGTCTGAGCACGGATCCAAAAAAAAATTATAAGGAAGATCTTATCCAAGCCTGTACTTTATGTTTGTAAGCTTTTGGCAGGCCATTACACCAACTTGCACCAACTAATAACTAGGCCTAGGAAGGATATACAACAACAAAATAAATAATATGTAATTAGGCCTATACCTGGCCTACCTTATGGAGTAAAATTTTTTTTTATTTACCCCATGGTCTTTAGTATTAGCCTAGGGCCTAGGTACGTAACAAAAACTTCACAAATCAGTGCTTACTTTTTTAACCAGAATTATAATTTAAAAATCTTCAGTTTCTCTGTCAGATGTTGATGTAAGTTTGTTTTCATGTTTTAAATATTTAGCATTTTTTATCTACTGTATTCTATATGCAATTAAACTGTTTTCAAATGTTGCAATAAGATGAATTTCAGTCTAGCTAGCACAAAATGAATTTCCTCTCCATTGTTGTTATTAGGTCTGATGAATATAATTACATTATACAGTGTTTACTATTAAATATTTGTTTTGGTCTGTTGTTTGGTTATCTATCATATATAAGAGTGTGTTATATAAAAAGTTCCAATGAATTTAAATAATTCAAGTTTGTTAAGCAGTTCCACAGTTGATCATTTTCAGTAGACTTATTGTAATGCTCCACAGGCCTTTTGAGGCGAGTAAGTGCAATCACTCACCTACAGTAACATACACCTTTAAAATAACCTTGAGTTGTGCCATTCACTGAACCACTTAAATTGGGTAAATTTCTACGCACCCAGATACAGACTCAGAACTCCTACAGCACACCTAAATGTATTGAGGAGTGCAGTTTGTAGCACACCGACAATTTTCAGAAGGCAAGACCCGGTCCCACATACCACCTCACTGCAGGCTTTGCCTTCTAAAAATTGCGTGTGCTGCAAATCGTTCTCATCACATTCATGTGTGCTGTAGGTGTGCTGGTGTGTAGAAATATACCAAATTTGGGTGAACTGTGAATGACACACTTCAAGGGCATTTTGGTGAGTGATCACTCTCTCTCACCTCAAAAGGCGAGGCCTACTATGTACCGCATTTTTTATAAAATTCCTTTGTTCTTTGTTTTTAGAACCATGAATACCAGTACCACTCAAGCATCGGCGGAAGATGCCACCACAGAGTCCCAGAACAAGTTGACAAACTTCTGGACAAATAAGACAACAGGAATTAATAACATTACAATGGTAATTGCTTTAAATAAAATATGAACCTGAGGTTTCTATTGTTACAGTTTTCTCAAAAATAAAATGTGACTTCAAATATGTTTGACACAAAGTAAAAAAAATAATTTTTCAGCCCTTGAATTTAAGCTGTGTATGGAAAAGCCATTTTGTTCTTATTTTAAAGGGATCACCTATCATAAACAGGGCACCAGAGGCCATTTTATGCCAATTGTATCCTCATGTATAAGAGGCACCGATGAAAAAGTGGCCTTGATGATGGTCAATTTTTGTTGGCACTGAGGCCAGTTGGGAGGAAAATGGCCTTTTTTAAAATCAATCCCTGATTTTTTTTTGACATAACAACTTGCTGATATTGAAGAAATGTAAGGCTATGACCATGGTTAACCTTATTTACAATTATCCTGTCCTAATTTTGCACATTATTATGTCGTAAGTCCTTAACTTTTGTGTTACTAATGTAACATCAACGGTATTTTGAAGGGGATTAACCAGCTTAAGTCCTCCACAACCAACCCCCACCCCCTCTACCCCTCCCACCAACGACCAATGTGGTAGTTATGTATTTATGTTATATTATCAGTTTCTAGCTACTGTTGGTTATATACTGCACTATAGTGTTTTATGTTTTTTTATTTTATAACTTTATTGTAAACAATTATCCATTTTATCTCCATGTGCAGAATCATTTCAAAACACAGGAATTGCCATTGGCAAGGATAAAGAAGATTATGAAACTGGATGAGGATGTTAAAGTAGGTGGTGAAACCTTGTGTTGTTAAATTTTATGACGTAATCATTTTTTTAATGAATGATGTTCATTTTATAATTAGCCTAGAAAAAAATTTTAAAAAAACATACAATATTAAATAAGAGATCCATGATTAACATGTACATTTAAATTCCACTTTACTAATTGTAGCAGACCTCGCAGAATTGTTAAATATTAGGTTGTCATTCTGGCAACCAAGTTTTAAAATTTAGTTGCCCTCACCAGGGATGTAGCTAGAAAAATGCGAGAGTGGCAATAATGTACAGTAAGGGTGGGTGGTAAAATGATTAAAAACAGTATTTTAATCTTTTTCAGAGGCTTAGGATGTGTGTTAAGTTAAAATTAGGCTGGGTGTAAGGGCTGCAAGAAGGCTTTATGGTGGGTGGACATTTTTTAGGGTGGATGACCCCGCCCCACCTCTGCCCAGCATAATTACATCCCTGCCTCACAGTTTTTTAGTTGCCCTCCAATTTAAAAAAAAAAAACTTTTAATTGATTGTAATATAGGAAATTTGATATGGTTAAAACCATACTGGGTCTTGAGAATATTGTTCCGGTTTTAAGAAAAAACGTCCATTCATAGAAGTGCTGTTTTGTCTTTCTCTAGGGCTAGGTGTAGTCAAAGCTCCTAATTTGTTTGCTAGGGCCATGGCATCTTGATCGGTTAGCATGAGCCAAGAGCTAGTTGCCCGTTGGGACACACACTAATAATTTTTGGTTGTCCCACATGAATTTTTGGTTGCCTTGGGCCATTGGACAACCAATTCTGCGAGCCCTGTGTTGGCCTAGATTACACTTCTACTTAAAGATTAATACTAAAGTAATATTTCTATAAATGCTGTAGTATTTAACCATTTTATAATAAAGCTTAAAAAAACATTAGGTTACCCAATCCCAACCGACACATAGTTTTAAAAAATGGGTCGGTCAGTTTTTTAAAATCTTACATTTCCCATATTTTAAAATGCATATATTGTATATTATCTCAAAATTTAGGCCTATAGTAAATAAAAATGGTATGTTATTAAAAATACCATAACTGGTACCTACTGAAAAAACAAGATTTTCCGACCGTCCAACCCAAGTTTAAAAAAAGAAATGGGCGACAAAGATTTTTTTTTGACCTTTCATAATTGTTGTGTTACCTGGAGCTTTGTGAAAAAATGTCAGAATTCTCTTCAAGCTTTTATAACTAGTCAAATTACCCATCCCGAAACCTTGACTTTTGACCCTGTTCCCGTAACCTTAACCTTTGACCCTGTTACCCATCATTAGCAATTCTGGGCCAAACTTGGTAGAAGCATGTAGGTTCACTGCATGCTTCTACCAAGTTTGGCCAAGGTGGGGCCAAGGAGTAGCGAAAAACAGTTATTTGACCTTTGACTCCATAACCTTGACCCTGTTACCCATCATCAGCAATTCTGGTCTGAACCTACATGCTTTCACCAAGTTTGGTCAAGATGGGACCAAGGAGTAGCGAAAAACAGTTATTTAATCTTTGATTCCATTGACCTTGACCTTTCTAAAAATGAACACCTCAAGGTCAATTGACCATGGGCTATTTGAAGTGCTTGTGGGCTAGTGAAATGTAAAGACAACTTGCCCAGTGGACTAGTCAAAAAAAAAATCGAGGCCTGCCATTGACCTTGACATCTCTAAAAATGAACACCTCAAGGTCAATTCTGCAGTGAACATGCATCCACCCACCAAGTTTGATGGAGATCGGACCAAGGACCTGGGAGGAGTTGAGGAACAAACAGACAGACAAACAGACAAACCTTGCTTAAATTATATATACCGTAGATTAAATTTGTAAACAATATTTCATTATAGATGATCAGTGCTGAAGCCCCTGTACTCTTTTCAAAAGCAGCGGAGATATTCATAAGTGAGCTTTCACTTCGTGCTTGGCTGCACACAGAAGAAAACAAAAGGAGGACTTTACAAGTAAGCTACTATTATTTCACAGGATAAAATCAACTCCGAAAGGTCCACTAATCAACTTCAGGAAAGAGAGTATAATACATACACCAATCAATGAGATACATGCAATTGTGACAGGATTGTGTATCTCATTGTTTGGAGTATGTACTTACATAAAATCAACCCTCTTAAAAGTTGGTTAACCGTTTGTCTTGCACCCCTGAAGAGCTGGGTTTCGGTGGTGGTGGGGGGGGGGAGGGGGTTGGGGAGATGTATGTACCATTTCTTTACCTAAAAACTAATGCTCTATAAAGATACTATTTAAAATGTGTGGCCAAATGAGACCTAAATCGGAAGATTTAAGATTGAATTTTTTTATGAATTATAAAACTACACATTATTATCTTTAACATGCAAACAAAATCAGTTTCATACAATGTTTCCTTGCGAAGTTAGGAACAATCAAATTTCGAACAATTAAAATGTTTTGGGAAAACTGCATTTGAAAATTGTTTATCAGTATACATTAACTAAGCAAGGTCATTTTAAATTGTATTTTTTTAAAATTTTTTATCATATATCTAAAAATTGTTAAAGTACTATGAATGAAAGGTGAATGTATGAACTGTATATTTTTTAAATAAAATAAAATTTGGAAAAATTGACCATTTTTAAATTTCTGCCTGTTGTAGAAAACTAGCATTTGCGAATTATGTCTCATTTGGTTTGGCTCTGCCATTTATGTTGGAACTTTAATAGGGTCAAACTTGCTTAGCTGTTAAAATTATAAGCCTATAAATTCTGAGCATAACACAAAAATAATTTTAGACAGTGCAATAATGGTTTTAATTAGTTTTTGCGCAGGTCGCTGGCTTAAGATAATACCACTGACTTATATTTCACTTTTCAAGTCATGATACGTTTATATTTTTGCTTTTTTCTACAAGGTGCTTTTTTTTCTTTTTAGAGGAATGATATAGCGATGGCAATATCCAAATATGATCAGTTTGATTTCCTAATTGACATTGTACCAAGAGATGAACTAAAACCAGCAAAAAGACAGGTAAAATTTAAAAATAATTTATAGTATCAATAGGAAATAAATAATAAATTGGAAAAGAAACACAATAGTTTTAATCTTGTTGCCAACACACTACATTTATTTACAAAAGCTGACCTCACCAAAACATATCTGTTAGTATGGGGCTGTAAGACCACCTTTTGTAAATAAATGTGGTGTATTGGCTACAATATGAAGATTAAAACTGTTGTTTCTTTTCCAATTTATAGTATTGTTTTTTTTTATTATGGACACAGTCATTCTCAAAATCCAGACTATAATGGATGAAAAAATAGCACTTCCAGAATTTTAAAGTGTTAGACTATGTATGTACAGGGGCGTATCCAGGAGTTGGGGGAAGGGGAGTTCTCAACCTTGATCGGATTTGACAAATAACATTAATTTTCTTGTTTGTTGGGAGTATTTTTCTTTATGGTTCTTTTCCACTGACATAATTCCATTCATCTGGGGTAGATCTCGTTTCCCCTGAAGGGGTGCTTGAGGCCCCAAACTTCATATTTACATACTAATTTTATTTTTGTCTACCTCTCAAGGGGAGCACCGTACACACTCCTGGACACCCCCTGGATACAACACTGATGTAGCAGAGTGCAGAGTTGTTGAGGCAGCAAGTGTAATGTCCAGTCACTTTCAGGAAGAATCCAACCAATCTACCATTGCTGTATTACACTGAAATAAATCAACCAACTATGCAGTTTAAAGCTTGCTTAGTCCTTTGATATGGCTATATATGGTTATTATGATATCATATCATTACCATACATGGACATGTCCTTACCATATATGGATTTATGAAAGTTTTTTGTCAAAGAAAATTTGATAGTCTGGACACAACCTAAAGCTCAATCCAGACTATCAAATTTATTTGACAAAAAAATTTGATGGTACCCATATATGGTAATAGTATTTCTATATATGGTCATGGTGTGACATCATCATGACCTTATATAGGCATCAAATTTTTTTGTCAAAGAAAATTTGATAGTCTGGATTGAGCTTTAGGTCTAATGCTCAATCCACATTATCAAATATATGGTCATGATGACATCGCACCATTACCATACATGGATATATCATTACCATATATGACTATATCAAGGTTTTTTGTCATAAAATTTGATAGTGTGAACTGAGCTTAAAGAAAACTTTGTTGCCCAAGGCAAACTGACCAAATTTTAAAAATTAGGGCTAGCCATTTTTGTAAATGTTCATGTTTTCTGATTTTTCGACTTAATACCTAAAGCTAGTTAGAAATACATGAAATTAACCCAAAATTTGTAAGAAATACATAAAATTACCCCAAAAATTGTAAGTAATACATAAAATTATCACAAAAATTGTAAGAAATACATAAAATTATTCAAAAATTGTTAGAGATAATTGTCCCAAAATATGAAATCAAAAAAGATTGAGTCACTGAAAATATGTGCCTTTAGTATAAAAACATCCTGACCCAATTTTTTATAAATGTTCTGCTTGGCAACATTTTTAGCTTCTAGCCCATATATTTGCTTATTTATTGTAACTTTTAACTATCAAGTGAATTGATTCATCTTCTTTCTTAGGAGACACACGTGCAACAGACAGGTATGTTGCCTGACCAGGTGCAATACTACTTCCAACTTGCCCAGAACCAAGCAGTACAACAGCTACGACAAGGAACACAGCAGCAATCACACAACTCATAATATGTATAATTATCAAATGAATTAATTCCTCTTCTTGTTTCTTTAGGAGACACATGTGCAACAGACAGGTATGTTGCCTGATCAGGTGCAATACTACTTGCAATTTTCCCAGAACCAAGCAGTTCAACAGCTAAGACAAGGAACACAGCAGCAATCACACAACTCATAATATGTATAATTATCAAATGAATTAATTCCTTTTCTTGTTTCTTTAGGAGACACACGTGCAACAGACAGGTATGTTGCCTGATCAGGTGCAATACTACTTCCAACTTGCCCAGAACCAAGCAGTTCAACAGCTACGACAAGGAACACAGCAACAATCACACAACTCATAATATGTATAATTATCAAATGAATTAATTCCTCTTCTTGTTTCTTAGGAGACACATGTGCAACAGACAGGTATGTTGCCTGACCAGGTGCAATACTACTTTCAACTTGCCCAAAACCAAGCAGTACAACAGCTACGACAATGAACACAGCAACAATCACACAACTCATAATATCTTTGATTATCAAATGAATTAATTCCTCATCTTGTTTCTTAGGAGACACATGTGCAACAGACAGGTATGTTGCCTGACCAGGTGCAATACTACTTCCAACTTGCCCAGAACCAAGCCGTACAACAACTACGACAAGGAACACAGCAACAGTCACAGCAGCAACAACCACAGACAATACAGGTTGCCAATGTAACTCAAGGTCAACAGGTGAGTTAACAGATCATGCATATCTAAATTAAGGTTTTTTATTCCATCTACATTTTTTTTTTTGATTTGATTTATTCGGTGTAGAACAGAGGATAACCCACGAAAGTCCGAAGTGAACTTATTTCCAGTGGGGTCCTTCTGGTGTTGATTGGGCAGTACACCGGGAGACAATTCCCTACTCTTTTTCGAAGAGTGCACTGCGTTCTTTAACGTGCACATGAGCC
>JAOTQE010066129.1:0-17725 GCA_025631205.1 Nesometra sesokonis
GGGGGGGAAGTGTGCACTATATGTTCCATCGGGGTGAGTGTGATTTACCATCATAAATTTAAAAAAAAAAGTCACTTGCCCAATTTTATGTAATATTGGATGTTATATTTTTTAAGAATGGTCAAATTTAGATGGGGCACATAATATAAGGGGGTGGGGGAAAGCAAAACTTTACATTGATGATATTGTGTGGGGAGCATGTCGGATGACCAGCTAAATCCACTCCTGCGACAGGCAACTGTTAAATAGGCCTATGAACGGTCACTTTTTGCATATTTTTTTTCTTAATAGTCTAATAATTATATAAAAATTTTGTATGCAGGAAAGTAGAATTTGTTTTTTGGGCAATCACAATTTACAAATAGCTTGCCCCATTGGGAAGCATTTCAAAATTCTGCAAGCCCCGATGTTATTAGAGTAACACTACTACACTACTACCTGCACTACTGAATGTTAAACTAATCTTAAAATCTGAAGATGAGTTCTGTTCCAATGTAAATTGGACATGTTATTGTGTAATACAGTAGCCTAATTGAAAACATTTTGATCCTAATGAACAATGGTAGTAATTGGAGTATGAGAGAAATATAATCAAGCAAATGAAGTAGCAAAAGACAGAGAGATGCCATATGATAAATTGACAACAGAGACACTGTAATTTATAGGTGAAGTAATGAACAGCTGGCTCTACAATGATTTTATTATGATCATTAATGCTACAGTATGTGAACACTTGAAAAACGGTTATCAACATCATGTGGGTCACTGTTGCATTCTCATGTATTTTCCTGATCTGGATAATTAGAAATGTTGATATCACTTTACCTGAGTAATCAGTAATCATTTCCGGAAATGCAATTCTCACCTGTAAAAATTCATACCGAATTGTTTTGGCCAGGCCTGATGTAGGCCTTCTCTAGTTTTTCGATTCTGATGAAATGAAACCCAAGACTTTTTTGTTAAACTCTCGCTTCTGATTGTTGAGTAACATGGTCATACAATACTCAAATCCTGATAAACAGTAACTTGCATCTGAGACTACTTTTTATAGTACAGTGGAACCTCGATTTTACATACCTCAATTTGATGAACCCTCAATTTAAAAAAACTCTTAAATTTAACTAAAAATGGTAAAGTATTTAAGTTTTAAACATACATTTAAAGTAGAAATGGTGTTGAAAATGTGTTCAAATTAACCAATATTTATAGATGTTTGTTTACTTAAAAATCCTCTAGGCCTAAACAATGTGTAGTAGTAAACAAGTGGGGAAATAACTAATGAAAAAACTTATAAAAATTGTCATAACTCAATTTGACAAACCCCCAGATTTACATATCCCTTCTGGTCCCTTACAGTACGTAAAATCGAGGTTCCACTGTAGTCTCAGAATCGCATCATGATCATCCCCACTAAAGTTTAACTGACTGGGGCTGATCTTGATCAAATTATTGTGTAAGCCTGCCAAACCATGTAATCATAAAAATCATTTACCTTGAATTAATTTTACATTGGAAAATGATAACATACTGTATTCTACAAATGCTGCTAGTATTTAAAGACCACATAACACAGCTTTTGGCTTCTAAGAACATTTTGTAAGCATGGTTTACAGTATTACTTTTTAAAGAAATAATTTTGTTTTAATCATAATTTTAAATTTGTGTTTTTAAATATCTTTGCCAGTGCTGGCCAAAAATGTGAAAATAAAAACAAGTTTTGGCGGCCATTGGTTTTTATTGTTAAATAAAACAACCGTTTTATATACTGTATTCGAATAGAAAGAACACCTGCTAACTGAATTAAAGCCATGTGACATTTTTTAAATAAAGTAAGCCATTTTAAAATTTAAACCTGTGAAAATTGTATAAAACATAATTTAAATATATTTACGTTTAGTGATATGTCTAGACTATCTTTATTAGTAATATGTATTTTAAGATGTATTGTCACTTGCAAAATGACAACAAAATTGATTTTGAAAATAACTTGTTAATTTTAAAGAATTACATAGATAATTTCACTCAAAATTTGAATTTAAAAAAAGTCTTCACCACTGAAGAGTGCGAGTTGTGTGGCCGAGTGTGTAAGGCAGGGGATCCATGAGCCCTTGCAAAAACAACAGCATGGGTTCGAGGCCCGCTCGCACCATGGTTCTGGTGGTAGAACAAGTGTTCTCGGATACACAAACGGCTCATCAGTACATTTTTCGAGATGAGTAGGTTACCCCGGTGTACTGGTCCATACATCTCCTGCTATGTGGACAGAAGAATGTAGCGTCTGTTTTCGGGCAGCTAACAAATGACAGGACCTAGAGGCGTAGAAAGTCTTATGAATGTGTACCATCTGGTCCACAGTACCTTGAGACTTTATTTTGTAAGGGGCTATATAAATCTTATAATTATTATTATTAATTCTACGAATCACCAAAAATCCATTAAAAGGCTGACAGCCTCTATACAGTACACTTTTAGCCATTTTTCAGTGTAAGTACTGTACATTAATTTCATTTTAAGTTAACTTTAATGTTATTTTAATATGAGCAAGTTACTTCCAAAATTAATGGTTATGACATTTTGTTCATTTTCGTGCGACAATACATCTTTAAACAACATTTTTTAATTCTTAGCATTATAGTAACATTAAGTTAAATTTTACATTTTATGTAAAAATTGAATATGACAATTCCAAATAAAATCTATTTATTATGATGCATTCTTCAAAAACAATCATTAAGTACACATGTGAGGTTTAGTTATTATTTATATTAGTATTACTGTACATAGTAATTATACTAAAATATCCTTTAGATTAGGCCAAATAAAAAACATTTGTTAGGAAACTTTCTAGCCACCTAACATTTATTATTAATGACAAAAATATTAAAAAATAAAGTAAAAATATAGTTTATAAATATATTTGGATTATGATAAATTTGAAATATTTAATAAATCCAGGCCTATTTTACTTTTGGGTTCAAAATTAACTTATATGATGGTGAAATCAATACTTAAATCATACATTTTTTTATTGCCAAGATCTTACAGTTGATCATACAATAGATAACTAAGTGTCAAGGAGCACCTTAAAATATACTGCAGAAAAATAGAAACATTCAAAATTTAAATATTCAAATGTTCATTTATTTTCCTGTCTAATTCATGTGGCCATCTCCTGTAAAGGGGGAGGGTGTGGATACTTTTTGACTTAACATTTTTAATTTTTGTA
The DNA here is from genome assembly GCA_025631205.1 of Nesometra sesokonis. Taxonomy (NCBI): domain Eukaryota; kingdom Metazoa; phylum Echinodermata; class Crinoidea; order Comatulida; family Antedonidae; genus Nesometra; species Nesometra sesokonis. The sequence goes on from JAOTQE010066129.1 coordinate 3,227, forward strand.
TGAAAATTTACCTTCCATAAGTGGCCACACAGAAAAATCCACAACGAATACAATTCCTGTACAAATTCTTTTTACTGTAGTAGCTGGAGATCATGAACCAGCAGATCTTAAAAAAACATAAATAATATTTAATAAAATATAGAATGGAGTGTCTGGAAATTTTAGAGGCTCTTTGCAATGAGAAGGCTGTGAAATGTTGGAGAAGTGAATTTGCAAAGTTTGGCCATCTATCGGCAGAATTGCTTGTAACACCCAGGGGCGCAGCCAGAGGGGGGTCGGGGGGGAAAGGGGACCCCCTAAAATTTTGAGAAAAATTTTTTTTCCTAGTAAAAAAGTTAGAAGGTGAAGAATATTATAGTATAGCATGAATTAACCGGCTATCGATAATAATGCTGACTGAAACTCAACTTCACATAACCTTTCAATAAAAAAACGAGGCAATGATTTTTTCTTTTTTTTGCTCATCAAAACCAAACCGGCAACCACGCCCACCCGGGCCTCCCGAGTTGGGACCACTGCTGACCCCTCCCCCTTTCATTCCATCCTGGCTGCGCCCCTGGCACCCACCTGCCATAAGCGAACACTTTCCTGGACCAGAGGGTGTCCGTTTAGGAGAGGTTCAACTGTATCAACACAAAAAGGTTTGTGGTGATCTATCATATTATTTATATTGCAAAATAAAAATGGTTTTAAAATGTGTGTGAGTAAAAATATTGTAAATGTTAAAAAAATATTTTCTTGTTATATAGTATGTGCTAAAATACATAAAATACTTGACATAATATATCTTTATAATGGTTAAAGCATTTTCTGACTGTTGATAGCTTAAATGATATCATAAATGCAATGTTTCATATACTTTATATACTTAGTGTAATAATATATCAGTCAGGTTTAAATAGATTAAAAGCACCACTATCCTTCAACAGGAAATGATTGATTTCCACGATATTATTAAACTCACATCATACTATTTCTATGTCGCACCTTTTGTATCAGAAGATCGTTTATCCTTGTGACTCGTATATAAGCCCACCAAACATCTAAATTGTTAAGATAACTACTCAACACATTTTGGCACCTTATACAGTATAAGCCCATTCAAAAACTGACTGTGAAACCATGTTTAAGGATAGTAAGCTTCAGGGGCGGCGGAACATTTTTGAATTGGGGGACAAGGTTAAATATTGCTCATCTACCCTAGCCCGGTTAGAATTTGATGAAAAAAAAAATGCAAAACGTTATTGCGTCTTGAATTTGTGCTTTCCTGGTCCCTAAAGGTGGTTTTCAAGGCCATAATATTCATATTTACCTTATTTACATGCTTTTTTTGAATTGTGAGCTGTGAATTTTGAGTGACATTTCAAGGGGGAACTGTACCCTCCTGAGTTATCACTGGGGGACGCGTCCCTCCATCCCCCATCTTCCGCCGGCCATGGTGAGCTTTAAGTTATACCAAAGTATATGTTCAAAACACACACTGACTGTGATCCACGTTTAAGATAGTGGGCTTATACTAGAGTATGTTCAAATCACCCACTGACTGAAATCATATTTAAGATAGTTGGCTTATACTAGAGTATGTTCAAATCACCCACTGACTGAAATCATGTTTAAGATAGTTGGCTTATACTAGAGTATGTTCAAATCACCCACTGACTGAAATCATGTTTAAGATAGTTGGCTTATACTAGAGTATGTTCAAATCACCCACTGACTGTGATCCACGTTTAAGATAGTGGGCTTATACTAGAGTATGTTCAAATCACCCACTGACTGAAATCATGTTTAAGATAGTGGGCTTATACTAGAGTATGTTCAAATCACCCACTGACTGAAATCATGTTTAAGATAGTTGGCTTATACTAGATCATCCAAATCACACACTGACTGAGAGTCCATGTTCAATTTTAGTGGGCTTACAGTATACTAGGGCCAACTCTTTTTGCTACAAATTCATGAGATAACCTTTGCCACCGCCACTGGTGGGCCACATCTTCTCAGATTTCAATCTGACAAGCAAAAAAAAAGACTTCATCTGCCAACTTTTGGGCTGTTTTTTCCCTTGTATTTTTCTCTACATTGTCTCATGCACAAGAAAAACTATTTGCATGACTGCCTATGCGTGAGAATTCTGACAATGCACGAAACTATCTAGGTGTGAGACGCTCAAAATAAGTCCCAATGCGTGAGACTGGAGCATTATGCATGAGAGTTGGCAGGTATGTAAATATTCACATCAAACACTGAATTTGATTCAATGTTTAAGGTTAGTGGGCTTATATTGGGGTGTATGTCCACATCATACACTGACTAGGATTCCATGCTTATGATTAGTGGGTTTATACTGTACACCATATCTAAATTGCACATGGACTGGGATTCCATGTTCTATCTTATACCTGGGTCATTGACATTAAAAAAAAGTGACAATTAATACAAAAATATATTTCTTGTCTTATGATGAAGCAATAAATAAACCAACATTTGATGCAGAAATTTACTGTTTGTATAATTTTTATTCATACCAGTGAACAGAGTGTACATCCTGTCTTTAGCATAATCTGGACAGGCCCTTGGATGTAACAGTAATCGGTGCATAGCATTTGTACCTTCCATGTACCCACTTATACTTCTGGGTGGAGAAGGGCAATGTGAATAAAGTGTCTTGACCAAGAACACAAACGACTGACTAGAGTAAGCTGTCAACTCAAGATATCAACAGGAAGTCTGAAATGCAACCAATAATAATAATAATAATAGTAAATAATAACATGATTTATAAAGCGCTCATCTCCAGCAATGGTGGTCAAGATGTCAGTACACCCAACTTCTCCCAGTAAAGACTACTTGTCTGAATAGGCCATATAAACTAATGCTTAAATTATCAGCATCAAGATTAAGAGATGAAAGAACACATGGAGAAAATGGAAGAAGATGATGAATTTTAAAAGGAAGATTTAGGGGACAAGAATTCCTAAGAGTAATAGAAGATTGGTGATATGATGGAAGAAATGGATAAAGAAGATGGTGAGGAGTTTTGTGGATTTGACTAATAGCACAGAGTGTGAAAAATTTTGTTTTCTTTTCAAACATAAAAAGGCTACAATCAAAAAAATATTAACACACCAAGAGTAAGTAGCGTCATCAAATAACAATAGCAAAAACAACACAAAGTCCCCTCGCCTATATTTTGAAGGTTTTCCCCTCTTGTGTTTGTTAGTTTGTGTGTTCATTTGTGAACAGCTAAAGCCAAGGTTTTCACTCTTTTCCTACTTTCACTGTGATAGGGAAGTAGGCACACAGAATAAACATACTACATACTCTATTCAGGGTCAAGAAAAGTTATGTTTGGAATTTCAATGGCAATAGCTAACAGATAGGATCAGAGTATATCAGGAATTATGAGGCCTGTTTAATATCTAGCCTACTGTATTTTTTGGCACTTAAGAAAGGGCAGTAGACACAAAATAATATAGATTAGAATCCAGAATTCATGTGGTAAGGTGGACCAGCACAAAACCTCGGGAGGACCTAGATATGTTTGGTACTGACATTGCCTGAAAATTTGAAGTAAATTGGCCCAATAGTTTTTTAGACATGGATGCAGACAGACACATGGACGCACGCACAAACAGACAGACAGACAGACGGACGGAGCTCATTGCAATACCCTCTCCCCACTATAGTGGGGCGAGGGTAATAAGTTTAACATGTTTAAGCAAGGTACTGTATGCTCACACTGTGGAAGTTGACCAAAAACATAAGAAACATACTGTAATGAAGGTAAAATGCAATTTAAACAAAACTGCTAAAGATTTTTTATCAAGAGAATGTTTTAGATATTTTTAAATATACAGTATACTGTCTGGTCTGGTGAAAAGTGCCATGAGCATCTTCTAGGATTGATACTGGTGCTTAATCAAAATATTCACCCTTATTATTGTTATTATTATTATATATTTGTTATGGTTTGGATCAGCTTTGGGCTAGTATTGCAAGCTTTTTGTTAGCTTTGCATTGAAAAAACTGTAATTTTCATATAACTAAATTATTATTTTCCTAGTCAATCCGGATGAAACCTACTAGATGGTGATGGCTTTCCTTCTGAAAATCATGATCATGATGTTCTATGTGAACCCGCCAGGAAGCTATTATCATGATCTTCTTTAGCATGTTAATGCTTGCTAACGTGTTCTTCTAAAGCACAATAATTATCAGGATCTTGGGAAGTTTATCATGATAAATTAATTCATAAAATGAATTCAACCAATCAAGGACAATATATTAAGTAGGTTATGTGAAGCATATTAAGACACGGCTGAAGCGCCACAAAAAATGAACTTTACGATTTTGGTATGATCTGACTCAAATTTAGTCAAACCTGATCATAAGCCCACAGAATGTAGTTAGAGAAATGCCTTCTCTTTAAAAGCGAAAAGACGAGCCAGTTTCCGAAATCGAAATGGGGTCCAAATTTATGGGCCTCAAAATATGAGGGGACGGGGGTGTAAATTGACCAACTTAAATGGCTTAGATGATACTTAGAATTATTTTATTATCGGATAAAATGATTATTCGTAAATAAACAATAAATTCACCAATGGGTATGGGTAGGGCTGCCATTAGTTTCAGGAGGTTTGTAGAGTTTACTGGGGTTAACACTCAGTTTAGTGGCTTTATACAGTCGACCTTCTAATTTACACACCCCTTGGGCTGGAAGGTATTTGTAATTGAGAAACTGGTCAAAACTGGTCAAGTAAAGCCTCCAAAACAATTTGTGTTTATTTTGTGCTCTTGGTTGTTAAACAATGTTGTTTAAATGAACTAGGATAATAAAATATGGAAAACAAAAAAATATCAAAGATAAATGATCAAATAACTACATCAGTGGCCATTGTTTTACTGACATCATTGACAGAATAGTGTTTGTAAAATAGAAGGTTTGTAAATGAGAAGTTTGTAATGAGAAGGTTGACTGTACTGCGGAATATGCACACATTGTGTATTTTTTAACAAGGATAATGGGCTTACATCAAGGTTAATACCATAAAAACATCTTAAACCTGAAATGGCAAAAGTTGATCACATAATGCAAAAAACTGAAATTATTATGATACTGTTTTAGAAATTGAATTATTCATAACTACACAGATATTTCATTTACTTTGAATTAATGGGAGCAACACTGTTTTGAATTTTAATTATGTGAGCCTGAGGGTTCTTACGAAGAGAGGTTGCCAGTGCGAAAGCCGAATGGCATAAATATGATCAGTTTCAGTTTTAAATAGATATACACACACCAGTACCGCCAGTGGGAAAATACCATACATTCTTTAGCTATATTGCTAATTATATTAATAAAAGTCTCTTTTAATTGGACCCAGTATATGACTGACAGAAAAAAAAAAAACGACAGCCAACCTTACTTATAAACTTCTTATTTACAAACAGTGGCGGTGCCAGGAATTCCCCGACGGCAGGACAATGCCCTGAGAAGGGGCTCGCAACCCCCGACGGGTTGGCAAGTTTAAGTTTGTGGTGGGTGTGTCTCCGGTTTTCAGTCTGGCAAGCAAAAAATTAAAAAAAAAACCTTATTTGCCGTGTTTTGTGTTTTTTAGCCCATTTTTCATCTGCCCCTTTCTTCGTCTACCATACAAAGCCCCTGAAGAAACCTTAAATCTCTCCCCGACTAGGAGGCAAAGTTCCCTGAAGCTCCCGACCCCCCCGCCCACCGGTACGCCGTCAATGTTTACAAATGTGCTGTTTTATAATAATCAGTCAATGTATTAAAGTATAGATGATGATGTCACAACCTGAGAAAGTATACCCGCCAACTCTCATGCATTATGTGTGAGTCTCACATATTGGAGCCTATTTTGGACGTCTCGCGCATAAATAATTTTTCTCACGCATTAGCAGAATTCTCACTTATAAACAGTTATTTCAATAGTTTTTCTCACGGATAAGACGAGAACAATATACGGTAAAAACGGCCCCAACAGTGGTAATTCAGACAGAAACTACCCAAAAGTGGTCAGATTACGTTTTTTTTTGCTTGTCAGATCAAAATCAGAGAAAATGTGACCCAGTAACAGTGGTGGGGCTTGTCCAGGCACGGATCCAAGGGGGGGGGGAGCCCAATGGACCCTGACCCCCCCCCACTTTTGAGACCAAAAAATACATTTTTTTGCACAATTTTGAATAAAACGGGCAACCACGCCAACCCGAATCTATGTTGACATGAAAGTAGGCCCCCTCTTTTGGCGGATCCTGGATCCGCCCCTGTTGTCTCACGCATTGGAGCAAAAAAGAGTATACTGTAGGTACGTAGAGTTCTCAGTTTTGCCACTTTGCTTATAATTATAAAGAGATTTTTAATTTGACCATATAAGACCAATGGAACAAAAAACAGATCAACATTCTAATAAGAAGCACCCACTGCCAACTAAGTGCAGGGGCAAATCAAACGGAGCTACAAGAAGGGGACCCGATACCAAGTTGGACAAGCCAAGGTGAGAGGTTTTAACAGCAAAATTATGACAATAGATCCAGGTGCCGCTTAACGCCCGGAAATATTTTGCTTTACAGATGCTCTCTGGCATACTTTTAGTAGCCCAAAATGTGCAAAAAAAATATTTTTTGGGGTGCAAAAGGGAGACCTGGATCGGGGGCTCCCTCCATGGATCCATGTCTAAAATGACTGACAAGCCAACCAACTAATTAACCGATGCAAATATCAACGAACATATACTTTAAAAAAACTGCTACATTTCAAATTAATTCACTAAATAGCATATTAAATGTAATGGCAATCGATCGCAAAAACAACCAACAGATGGCCTGACTCACCAATGAAAGCACTGCTAAGGAACTACCTGTTACGGAATTTCAAACCAACTGAACTATAATTTCATGAAATTACAAATCAAAAAACATATTGGGGACCAATTATTAACTGACTGATTGACAAGAGTGGGTATAGAGATGTTTGTCATTTATCTAAATACAAAAATGGCATATTCAATAATAATAAGCCCTGACTGATAGACTGATCAATATACAGAGCAGAGCCGGCGAAAGCAATTTTGAAGTGGTCCGGCTAGAAAGTCCAATTTTACCTCAGCCCCACCATGGTTGGGGCTGAGGTATGAAAATTTTAAAATTCAAGGTCTCTACATGCCCGGAAATGGCACTTCCACAGTGAGTTTTTGTGTGATTGACGACGCAAAAATATCGCGGTTTATAAATCTAAATTACAAATTATTTTGAAGATAAACTCAACGTATGAGATTTCTTGTCTTGTTAATTGATGATGGTTTTAATTTTTCTTTATCTATTTATTTATTATTGTATTTTTTTATTTTTAATTTTATTTATTTTTTATTTTATTTTTTACATTGGCAAAAAAGTGGTCCGGCGAAAGCCAGAACTGCCGGACCGGCTCCGGCGGCTCTGCAGAGTGAAATATTGAGACACTTTAACGCATCTTATTCATTTACAAACTTTGTATTTATAAAAATGACAAACACTATTTAGCCAATGCATTAAAATACCAATGGCCAGTGATGTAATCAGTCAATAATTTATCATTGATAGTTCTGTTCTGTTCTTGCATTTTCCTCATCCTAATGTATTTTATTTAAACAGTACATTTTAATAACTAAGACAAGAAACTAGCCACAAAGAAATACAGTTGAACCTCCCGTAAGCGGACAACTTCGGGTCCGGGAAAAGTGTCCACTTACGAGAGGTGTCTACTTAGAGGGCTGAAGTTGTAAAATTATGTATGAACTTCCATGGCCTTTTCAACACAAATGGCCTCTCAAATTTCTAGACATCATATTCTATATTTTATTTAATACTGTTTATCATTTTTAAGATTGGTTCAGTAATATGATTCTCAGCCACTGCAGTATCACAACAATTTTGTATATGTTGTACAGAAAAATCACAAATTTTCCGGGATATCCACTTACGGGAGGTAAATAAACATACAAAATTCTAAATTTTAAGACAAAAAGTGTCCTTGTCCGCTTACGGGAGGTGTCCACCTACGGGAGGTACAAAATGCACTGATTAGATAGGAAGAACAAACGTGTCTTTGAATTAGTGTCTGTTATGGGAGGTGTCCCAGTGGCGGATCCAGGCCCGAATAAAGGGAGGGTCACAAATGTGTAAAATCCAATTTTTAAAAAGAAATTTTGAATTTTGAACGTAAAAATAAATGTTCTGATGCATTTTTAGATCGGGAATACTTGGAAATTTGATATATCTAGCAAATCCAGTGACAAACAACATAATATTAGGGGGGTCACACAGACCTTGTGACCCTCAAAATGTCATCAAGGGAGTCACGGGACCCCCAGGACCCCCCCTTGGATCAGCCACTGTGTCCGCTTATGAGAGGTGTCCGCACAGGGAAGTTCAACTGTAATAATTTTCTCAAAGTTACAAACACTGTTTAGGAGCTAAATTGATGCCCTTTAAATCAACTCTAAAAAAACAAACAAAATATTTTGTATGAAAATTCATCTAGGTTTTAAATAAATTTAACACAACTATTTTTGTTATATTTATATTAATTCATTAATCTAATAGTATTCTGGTATAGAGACGGATCCAACAGAACTTGATTGTGGTGGGATTGAGGCGGCCCGGTTTCATGCTGAATGCATGATACTTGCCTAGTGTGTCTGATATCTTCTCGTGACAATATTTTTAAATAGATGAATTTTCTACGTATCTCAGAGACAGTTTTCACAAATAATTCATTACAAAAATGAGCTTTTCTGTGGAAAATAATATTCTCCCAAGTTTAAAGGGTGGCCCGGCCCGGGTGGCCTGACCCACCTCCCTCCGCACAAGTGGTACGACATATCAATCTATCATATTGCATGTATTATAGTGCACTCTTTGGCAAACATAAAAACTATTAATGGCCAAGACTCATACTATAACATATTGTAAATGTTGGCATTGAAAACACAAATTATGGCATAAATGCAATTTTACCATAAATCATATACGGTACTATTAAATAATTATAATCATGGTTTTATGAACACAATCAGTCCTTGGTAAGGTATTATTAACAGATTATATGTTATAGTCCCTTGACAATTTATACCTGCCAACTTTTTCTGCCACCAATATTTGAGGCAAACCTCGTCACGGTGCAGGACCACATTTTCTCAGATTTTGATCTTACAAGCAAAAAAAAAGTGCATGAGAAAAACTAAAGTAAAGCAAATAAAAAACATTTAAAATGCTTGGTAATCTTTAATTAATTAATAAACAAGATTATTTTGTAGTGTAAAAACAGTAAGCATTTTTAAAATTTAATAACTACTTTTGTATTTGAAATTCTTAACTGTTCTAAATACTAATATGAGAAACTAATTTAAAAATAATTATTTTACATTTGGAATCTGGATGCACAATATCTATTTTTTTCTCTGAAAAGTGCCTTTCCACCTTTAAAAACCAAATGAGGCATGTCACGGCAAAACCACCAAATTGTAGGAAAATTGAAAAATGAGTTTTTGTTGAAATCATAGTACACTTTTCATAAGCTTTAAAATGATGGGTCAGTTAACAAAATCGGACATCTACAACTGAAGTTATTTTATAAAATACACACAAATTTCCTTTGTATTTGTTTATATTTCCTATTGTTTATTTCCTTATTTCTCAATAACTTCCTATGCGACAACTTGGTGGTTTTGCCATGACTAGCCTCAAATGTAATACAGCAAAGCATTTATCATGCAATAAAATTTGGTACAATGCAATCTATAAGGGAAAATAAGTGGATGAGTCAAATTAAAAAAGACTTAGAAGAAAACAGACAATAACAAACAATCCTGGATAGAACACAATGGAAACTACTATTTATATCTTAAGAAAAGATGTCATGAGAAGTTGCAAGAAACAAAGAAAAAAGAGACAAGGCTACAGAATGGTAATGGCTGTGCCTACAATGAGTTATAAAGTAAACTTTCTAAAAAATTCATCCATCCCTTTTGTTTTGTTTTCTCAACAGTTCAGTTTATAATAAGGAATTTTTGACACTTCAAGAAATATAGTAATAACAACAGCATGGGTTTGAGGTTCGCTCGCACCATGGTTCTGGTGGTGGGAACAAGTCTTCTCGGATAAGGACTATAAACAGTAGGCTCAGGGCTCAGTGTACACATGTGCGCACTATAAAGAACCTAGTACATCTTTTGAGACGAGTAGGGGGTTACCCTGGGGTACTGATCCATACACGACCCCTGCCATGGACAGAAGAATGTGCGCTAATATAGTAGCTGCAAGGGACATGATGTGACCCTTATTCAAGTTATTGATTGTGCAACATCTAGTCCACAGCGCCTTGAGACTATACTGTGTAAGGCGCTATATAAATCTAATTATTGTACATTACATTATATTGGACTTATCGGAGGTTTGGTTTTGGGAGAGTTCACTGTACCTAATACACTACAACCTTCACCAAAATTTCTCAATTAATATTATAAGCACAAAACCATAATAATAATCTATACTGATATTATAATCTATGAATTTGAATGCAGCATCATTTTAAAACTGACCCCAATGAAAACTAATCCTGAGGATTGATTAGGTCATCCTAGGTCTGTTCAAATCTGTATCGCTATTAGTCATTATAACTTCAATATAAGTTTTATAACTAGGCTTATTTTGTTTGTTTTTCTTTTAAGTTTATAGACAAAAAAAAAAAACAAAAAAAGGTTTTATCATCAATTCATGGATTTGGTGATGAGACCATGGAGGATGATGAGACTCATTGTCAATTTTGGCTTCACAAAGTTAAAAATAGTGGCACAGGCCAAAATGTCTATAAAACATTAAAACAGTTTTATTTGTATGAAGTGGTGGAACCAGGATTGTGATTTAGGGGGGGGGGGGGCAGCGCTTAAGTACAGATTATGGATTTGACAAGGAAAAAAAATCCTGCCTTACAAACCATACTGTAGGTCCGGCTTTACCTCTGGGAGTCTCTACATGCCGCTGTGCATCTTTTATTTTTATTAGACTGTTCTCATTTTTACCTCCCAAAAACATTTTTGGGGTTAATTTTAGGGGGGAGTCTTAAGCCTGTTAAGTCCCCCTGAAATTTTCCACTGTTATGAGGTAACTGATTCCTAATTAAATTTAAAAAGGGATTGAATAAATGGGCTACAATGAATGATTTATTCTTTAGGGTTCTTATTAAATAATTCCTCTGGCTGCCCACTGCAACTTACATCATCTGAGTGAATCAATTAATTCTCAATCGTGAATTTCTCTTCTTTTCATACATGTAAACTAAGCTATCAACCATGTTTTATGACTAGAGAATGTCTATAGTATCAACACTTTAAAAAGGATGGCACATGCTGAATTCAATATTTTTTTAATCAGGCTTTAAAATAACAATTTTACTTTTCTAAGAAAGACACTCATGAGTTGCAGGGATGCATCCAGGACTTGGTGAAGAGAGGTGATGCTCCGATCAAGTTTTGACATGAAGAAAACTGATTATTTCTCCGATTTTGCACTTTCTTTCTGTGGAGTACGGTACTGTATTTGACCTTATGGTTTTTTTCTTCTGACTGAGGGGTTGCTCATTTCCTTTGAAGGGAAACTCAAGGCCCCAATCTTCATATAATTTTATTTTATTCTACCTCCAAAGGGGGGGAGGGGCGCTCTGGTACCCCGTTGTAGCCCTTATGTATGTCTATATTTGGTTTTTATGGTGAATTTGGATTTGGACCCGGCGCCCCTATCATAAGGGGGGGGGAGGCGCAACTACATGTTGGCGATAATAGGGGGGGCCACAGCCGCCCCCAAATCAAAATCTGCCCCTGCTCAAGTTAGCAAATTCGTGAGTATGTCACTTGACATCACTGAACTCTTCTGCTGTATTATACTTCACTGTTATTTAATTCTTAAAACACAAATAAGAAAGATTTATCAATATTTTAAATTAATAAAAGCAACTGTATTTCTGTCTAAAAAAAGTTTTCTGTGATTTAATAAATAAATCACTGTTAATTTGGTATTTGATGGGTTTAAATTATTATTTCGACATGAATAAAAATATACAACTTCAATTTTTTGTTAACTAATATTGTAAGTCGTCATAAGATAAAAGAAGAAGTTTTAAATAAGGAAGGAAGGACATTAAAATAACTAATAATTACTAAACTTAAAAAGTAATTGAGATGAAATTTATAATTGCTTAATGTAGTGTTTAACATCACTATCAACATAAACTCAAACATGTAAAAATACAATAATGTGAAGAGGAAATCTGATTACGAGACTGAGATGGGAGTGACCATCAATAAATTAGTTTTATTTCTCACACAAATTATTGTGCGGTTACACCAGGATGATGTGGGATGTATACCAAGTAACATTGGCAATGTCAACAGTAGGAACCATATCAAATAGTCAAGGCATTCAGAGTGGCAAGTGGTGGGGGAATTTTAAATGAAGGAGAATTAAAAAAAATAAAAAAATTATCATAAACATTCGAATATGATATTTAAAATGGGAAATATTTTAACTAGCTATTGTAGATTTGTTGTAAAAGTGGTAGGAAGAACCCATACCTGCCAACCCTACCGATTTTGACGGTAGGCTATCGTTTTTTCGACCTTCCTACCGCCTACCGCTTTTGCATGGAAATCCTACCGCTTTTTAAAATTAAAGACCAAAATAAAAATGTACACAATCAAAAATGAGAAAGACACCCAAAAACATGAAAATTCGCGGTGAATTGGCACTAAAAGTAAGCACTTTCAGGGTAAATACCCCCACTCACGGAAATCGGGGCGAAACTACCTTTTTTTTGCTTATTAAACTCATCAAAGCAAAATCGGGTAAAGCGAGGGCAGCCTACCGCTTTCCAGAGTACAAATGTTGGCAGGTATGAGAACCTGGTAAACCAGTAGGCGGTACAAAAGATAAAAAAATAGTAGCTGCACAACATTCAATCCCAGGTCCTGGGTTCAAACCTGGTTAAACAGTAGCAGAGGTCCCAAGTCTCCTGCAAATAGCGGGAGTCTCCTGATTTTTTGAGTCATCTCCCGCCCTCCTGAAAAAATACATTTTAAGTGTCAAAAATATTCAGAGTTCGTCTTGGCCTAGCCTAGGAGCAAAATCGGTTGTCCCTTCAAAAAATATCAGCTCGACTGCTCAGTTTGAAATGCAATTTATATATAATAATATAGATATTTTTACATATTGTTATGTACTTTTTTCTGTGTTCTGGTTTTTAGATCCGCGCGAAGCGGACCTTACGTTCTCACTTATTTTCTTGTTTTGTTGTTGTGATTGTTGTTGCGACCATAACTTTAAAAGCGTTCAGCGTCGCGAGTTTTAAACGGACATGCTTGAAATTTTGTACACATAAATTAAACCCCATTCCCAGCAAACGTTCATCGCCTTTTTTTAACACCAAAAAGGCATTTCGTCAAGTAGTGTGAAATACGGTTAATTTCAACAAGCGTATGATTGTTAAGACATCGTTTAACTGACCGTTCTACAAAAGCGAACGTGGGATCGATTTCCATCACGGTAGGCGGTTGCTGTTGTTTTTTTTAGTTAATGTTTGTCCGGGGGAACATTCAAAAAATTTTTTTATCTTAATTTTGATCTTTGAAACATTTTTTTCTGCAAATCTACTACCTTAAAATGTAAAATCATGCGACGTGGTCTAATAGTGCTATAGTATTTAATAATTGAAAATGCATTTACATTTCGAAATCGCTTTGGAAGCGCGGACCTGGTGAGCGGTCACTCTTGTTATTGTGACGCGTCATACATTTGCATTTACGCAAATTTGATCGACAAAGCAGCCGACATAAAATATCCTGAACTTCACAAACTTGGGACCTCTGCAGTAGGTTATTTCCCACAACATAACAATGGACTTGGTTTAGAAAGCATGACATAGATCTCATCCTGTAAGTGGCGAAAAAACTCGCTGTTCCTTATGACACAATATTTTTAGAAATTAAAAAAAATAATAAATTTGTAGGGTTGACAGGTATGGGTATGTTGGAGAACATGAGAACATGACAAAGAGTTCACAGGCTATTAGCCCTTTAACTTTTTTTATGCTGATGAATGAGACATTTCCTGTCTCTGGTGCTGGGCTATCTACTCAACTATTCTATATTTCAATATATATTCAGATCAATATTTTCTAAATAATTAAGGGCGGATCCAGCAGACCTGAATAGAGGGGGGCCGTTGCCGGATAGAGGGGGCCTGATACCAAACTTGGTGTTGTTTCTAGGGGTATATGATCCTCCCCATGCCAATTTTCAAACAAAATGTGTTTTCTGGGTATCTTATTCTGAGTCTCAATTTTTATAGATAATTCATTGCAAACAATGAGTTTTTTAAGTTCAAGTAATATGCGTCCAAGTCAAAGTGGGTGGTGGGGGGGGGGAGGGGGGAAGGGGTTGTGGGGGGCTG
>JAOTQE010066140.1:0-17723 GCA_025631205.1 Nesometra sesokonis
CCCAATTCCAACTCTGATCACATGCATATTTTTCATTAACCACTACCAGTATTATTTTGCCTTCTAATAATCTATACCTCCCTAACTTAATACTCAGCTTTTGGCTGGCAATTGCACAACACCACTAGACAAATTCTGGTAAAGTAAATTCTTCTGTACTGTAGACAGTAAACTTGACAAGCAAGTTAGGCCTAAGTTCATTTTTCCACACTATTATTCTCATTATTACCATATAAATTATACTATGCACCTTTTGTGACTCTCATGCTTTTTAAACAATCTTTGACTCTCAAAATAGAACTGAAAATTTTGTTTTCAGTCGTTAACCAGTCTCTGAACTCACCAGGATTCGCACATATTGGACAATAGATCATGTAATACTTCTTCACCATCAGATATCCCATGCCACTAGATATCACAAACGTGGCATCTATTTTAACACCATGACCATTGATTTCGTCATCACAATCATTGCCATCATCAATGTAAGGCAATGACCTCAGCCTACCCAACGAGTTTTATCCCACCCCCCTCCCCTGGACAAAAATTTGTCTATTTTTCAAGGTCGTTTTTTAAGTCCATTATAAATAAACTAAATGTAACAACATATTATATATCGCTATGTAATATCTCCGCTATGTGTGCGGCGTATACAACTGTTAATAGACAAATAAGAAAGCATTACTTTTAAGCCTAAGATTTCCACCTGCTGAGATTGGCCTTGTCCTAAACCATCATTCCATGATGACTGAAGTCAGCTGTTTAGATGCGCACGACAGGCTCGTGTAGCAGGGCCTAACCCCTAGTGATAACCATAATACTGTAAAACACCTAAGCTTCTCCTCCATTTAAATGCACTAATTTACTTTTGATTCGGATGAAAATTCTGGTAGAGGTCTATCCCAACTGAATAAACATGCATGATACAGAGCACTGTGCGAGTTGAAGACGATCGTTCTCCTTTATGACATGAATGTCATCCCCAAACAAAGACAATTTCAATGTCTGTGAATAATAATATTAATCATTTAAATTGAATTGAACCTGATATTTTGGTATCACATGTATTGTTTCACCTTTAGAAAAGACAAATACCTTGTTTTGAAAAATACCTTATATTTATATTATACCAATTACGATATTCTATGTTCAAAATTCATTGGATAATCAATAATTTTAATATGAAAATATTGATCATTATAATGACCACAATAAAGAAAAATTAACCTAATACAAATACAAAGACAAATGCGGTTTTAACTAATTATGAAGATAAATTAATTTAATTATGATCAACATGATAACAAGTACAGCTGACATAAGGCATAAAGCATCATCTCGAAGACCGAGGTACAAAATCAATGGCGTTGAGCATATTATTGGTTAAACAAGTGTGTTTTGAGTGATTTCTTGAAAAGATCAACAGAAGAACAGTGTTTAATGTGTGTGAGAAGTTGGTTCCAGTGTGTGGGTGCTGCAAAAGTAAAGGATGACCAAATGGTTTAGTATGAGGGACAAAGGGCGAGAACAGAAATGTTTATTAAGCAGGTTGGTTGAAATGAAGTGCTATAGACACCAAATTAAATTAATTAATTTCATTGTTTAATCTCAAAACAACCTTGTACAGTAGAATAACATTAGAAAGTAAGTATTAAAGATGTACAGTATTGCCAAAATTGAATTGAAAAATGTCAAAAACTTGATTTTTAAAATAACGTACTTGTTTCAAAAAATATCATTTAACATAGAAATTACAGTATTTATTGCCCATAATTTTGCAGATAAAAAAAAGCTAAACAATGAAAACCTTCAAACCATAAATGACTTTAAAATAATTTAAATTTTGTGTAAAAACATACACAATATATAAATTAATTTCTATTCTCAAGTTTTTTACTTTCATGTTTTTTTTGGGCAATTTTGTATTACATTACATTATTACACTACATTACATTATTACACTACATTACATTATATTATTCTTCTCATATGTGAGAAAATGTGATGTATGCATCGGACGTCTACAATGGCTTCCCATACGTAAGACTCGCAAATTATACGTGAGAGCTGGCAGGTATATACAAATTGGGGTATCTGAGCATAGCCGGCCAAGATATACAGAGCAATGTTCGAACTCCAACCCTCTAAGTCATAAGCCCAAACATTACATGATGTGCCATTCATAAATATGCAAGTTAATTGAATCCAAAATTAATTAATGATTTGTTTAGTGTCATCTTTAAATGGAAAACAGGATAGGGGTATCATTAAAATCCTATTAATAAAACTAATATATATTTCTATGTTTTATTTATAACAACATTACACGCCACATACATATTATTTACAGCACATACAGGAAATGCTAGTAATAATATTGGAAATTGATTCGTAGTAGACGAGAGATGTAAGGAATGCAATCCTCATCACCAGCTGGTCTGGTCATCACCATTCTAATGTAACATTGTTTTTACAGAATTTGATTTAATACAGCAATTTAATACACTGTGAATACACGTGAATACTTCAACTTAAATACCAATAAGTTCATCTGGGTTATTATCATTAGTAAATTATTACTGAACACTTGTTTTGTTTAATGAATTTTAAAATAACTAGAATCCAAAGTAACAACAATCTGATGAGCAAAAAACATGTGGTAACTTACAAAAGTGTCCACATAGAGAAGTTTGTTAACATGCAAAATAATGTGTTAAAGAATGGTTAAAGGATACCATGTTAAATTTTATATGAACAATTTAAAAAGGCATCTATGCTCCTAGGAGTAATTTTATGACTAGTATGTTAAGATTCAGTGTGCAAGTTGCCAATTGGTTAATGAAGGGAAACAATGAACCATAGCAAAATAACAGCACAGGTTCGAGGGCTGCTCCCACCATAATTCTGGTGGTAAAAACAAGTCTTCTTGGATAAGGACTACAAATAGTAGGTCCAGTGTATACAATGGCTCGTGTGCACTTAAAAGAACCCAGTTCATCTTTCTTGAACTGTTTCTCGATGAGTAGGGTGTTACCCTGGTGTACTGGTACACATCCCCTGTCGTGGACAGATAAATGTACTTGGTTCTGTGGAGAACAGTGTTTATCACTGATAAGATTCCCCATTATAAATAAAGAAATAAAATAAAAATTCTATTCACACACCCTCCTACAAAAACAGTAATATTCGTTCACCCTTTAAAAGCCATGTAAATGTGTTAATGTACCATTCTGGACGCATACTCCAAATCTGTTCTCACTGATCCAACCACTCGTGAAAAGTAGTTCACATAAGGTCCAGTCAAATAACGTTTATCACAGTTGGCTAGCAGATAGTGAACATTATTTACTACTTTGTCAGGCGTTATGCTAACATCTTCTTGACAAATATTGTTACATGTTGCCCGGCCTACTTTCACATGGAAGTATACATCATCTCACATAGGAAAATGTACAACTGAAGAATCTCAGCAATTGAATACATAGACTGGTTCATGTCAAATTGTAACTTAGATACTGGTCCAAATGTAAATTAAGTGGTTTTAATCCTGCATTCATTCATTCACTTATTATAAACAATGTTGTTTTTTTTAACATTACTTTATGTTTTGAGTTACAGTGATAGCACCATTTGGTGTATTTAGAAGGTATTGCATAAAATAGAGCATTATACCCAATGCATCATCTCTTACATTTTTTAAATCTTTAGAAATGGGCCTACATAACACCATCTCAAGTAGGAAAAGATACAATGTATACATGAGACATTGAAAGAAGATACTCATGAATTATTCAGTGGGTCTAAAAAAACTTGACCAAGCGGCATAGAATTTTTTAAAACTTTAGTCGGTCAGTCTGCTCATCTATTTTTTTTAAATAGTATTTTAATAACTTGACCTACCGTATGTGATAGTTAAATTTTGGAGATAAATTTATTTAATTTCTTAAAACTTCAAAATAATTTTATACATTTAGCCAAAAAGTCGAGAAATGTGAAAATTATACCTGACTTTGGGTTCATTAGGTGTACATCCCCATTAGAAGGTTTTTTCAAATTTTATCACAATGGATAACTGAATTCGTTTTAGCTTGATTGCTTAGCTCTACAGTATATTCCTATCCTTTATAAACATTTAATGCAGGGCTGACAGAAGCATTATAAAAGTGGTAAGGCAAAGTTGGAGACCCCACATATAACATTTTTTAAAGGTTTTCTTTACATTTGTCAAAAAGTGGTCCGGCAAACACCTGACAAGCCACACCGCTTCCACCAGCCTTGTAATGTCACAAGTCAGTGAGGTGTTTACTTCAAAATTACTCTACATTACTTTGAAAATGTAGGATAAAATTGATCAAATTTGTACACGTAATGTTGGTGGGCTTGGGCAAGATAAAGAGGGTTTTGGCCCCCATGAGTGAGAGTTGACAGGAATACATTTTATATCAATTAGTAAATCAAAGATAGTAGTAACATGCTGAAGGCTTGCTTGTAGGTATGTTAAGAGAAAACTACTTGCTAGTTAATTATACCCTATTTACATCCATATGATATGTGGATTTAAGGTTATGCTAAAATTCCCAATTCTTATCATAATTGAATGAAAACCATCAACATTCCCTCCATATATAGACAAATTAGCATACTGGAGACACTTTGTTAATGGATCTACTGAAAGAAACAACTAGTTTTATGGTATTGATATCATTGGCTTGAAAAGACCCTCAAATTCCACACACTTAACAACTTTGATCTTAAGAGAGGAATAAAATTGACAATTAATAATAACTTTGAAAAAATCCAGATTTATGCACTAAACTTGTATCAGAATGAATAAAGTAGACAAAGAAACTATTAAAAGATCCAAGGAAATAGACAGTGATGTAAACGAAGTTTATGTAAAACAGCAAGATGATACTATTTGAATTATTCATGATGATTCTTTAAAAGTTAAATTACAGTTTAACAAAATGAAACTAGCAACAAAATATATTTATCATGGAATATAATGAATTTAATTCATTCATCATGATTAATATTCCATATTAATTGTAAAATATAATTTGATAGGTAATTTTGTTAAGTTTAATAGAAAAAGTAGATTTAATTCTCTGGAAACGTGATTTATTTTGTTTTTTAAAGCATAGAGTCAGAAACAACATTAACTTAAAGAACTAACTGCATATTATTTTTAGTAAACATTTATGAAAATAAAATTATGGGCATGGATTTAACAGCCTTAAGCAGACCACTTCCCCAAAAAAAGTGGCCCTGGAAAATATTTTTAGATGCAAATCAGAAATCAGGGCATATCAGTGCAAAGAAGATGTTATCAAAATCAAATTAGTGACAAATCGCAGCCTTCCCCTCCTCCCAATTCACAATCCTGACCAAACCTTGATGATATCTTCTGATAAGATTAATCACTATAATCATTTTCAAGACTTAAAGGTAAATATCAAACTAGTCATCCAGATGTATTAGGCTAGACATTTTAAAATAGAACGACCAACTGTAACATAATATTTGATTAAGTTGTGAATTACACCGCAATGATGTCGGACATTAATGAATGAAAAAGCGGGATTATCTACTGTAAGTAATTTTTTTTAAAACTGCAGTTAATTACATTACTGAACAAAGTTGACTATACAAAAGGTGCTTTGTTTTATTAATTGACAAAAGCATTAACTGGATTTTGTTAACTTGCATGTAATGGTACTATCAAGTCAGAAAAAATTCAGACATATATTAAGCCGGGCACTCACTGTGTTGTGTGATTGTCATATGACTAAACCGTCACTGCTTGTGTGTGTGTGTGGTTGCCATATGCGATGAGAGTCTTCTACTCATCAGCTAACGGTTTTTTTTATTTCCCTGTTGAGCCAACAGTTTTTTTTAGTGATTTTCCTGTTGAATCACTAAAAAAAACAGTCAGCCAAAGAGTAGAAAACTGTCATGGCGTCTGGCAACCACACACACAGGGAGAAACTGTTTCACATGACGCAGTGAGAGCCCGGCTTTAAGTTTGTGTTCTTTCTAAAAATCGGATGGTATCTTTTTGATATTAAATTATTGAAATATATTATTGCTAATTAAGATAGCTAATATCCACCAATAAGTACAGGTAAAATCAGATATCCATCAGTACTGTGACAACTGTATCTAATGACAATGCTTATTAATTATTGTCACCAATATGATACCCCAAGTGCCCAATTCTCCTTTAATGATGACAGGTAGGTTGGTCAGGGAATGTTAACAAGGTCTCGTTGATAGGTTCAATAAAGGAAAAAATAAGTAGTAGACAGACAAGAAGGAACATTGCCATTAGTTGGCAAAACAACAAAGTTCGTTAATGAAAACAACAAATTCAGAGAATTCAGCAGCAGGTTAGTTAAATAACAATAATAGACTCATTTCAAAAGACTTCAGGATTTATTTCAAGCACACAAAGCCCCCAGGTGCTTTAGAAACTACAAAAGGAAAGCCTGCTCCATAATTCAAATTGTGGATTTGAATTTTAATAAAGAAAATATTTCTTATATGAGAGGCAAATAGTGGACAGAATTGTTTAAGACATTACTGAAATGTAATAAACTTGGTAAAGATATAAACAACATGTAGTAGTGTAATGTGTATTACATCTCAGACCTCGATTTTTGTTTTTGTTTTGACTAGTTCACTGGGCAAGTTGACTTTACATTTCACTAGCCCACAAGCAATTCAAATAGCCCATGTCTGTGGCAACTTAACCTACAATGTGTAAAAGTGACTGCTTGATACTTGTATTCACTAGCCAACTGGGCTAGTAAAAATGAAAATTCACTAGCTCGGTGTAGATTTTAATAGCCATTGTACGCTGGGCTAGTAAAAAATCAAGCCCTCCTTCTTTACTTTAAGATCATGTAAGACAAGAATGTTAAAAGAAGTTAAATGGCTTTACATTAATTTACACTATAATCCTTGCATACCTGACAACCCTACCAATTTTTTGCGGTAGGCTACCTCTTTTTTCACCTTCCTACAGGCTACCTCTTTTTTCACCTTCCTACCGGCTACCATGCGGCTTTTGGAAAGTAGTGGTTTAAAAGCAGGTCAAAATGAATCCAAAAGAGAATATCTGGAAACGGACCTAAAATTGGGTGAATAGCCTTTTTTTGTAAATTTTTCTCACTAAATTTGTAAATGTAGAAGATGCATTGGAGTGTATCTCCCACTGCCTTGAATATGCGATTTAGAGCCTACCGCTTTTGATGTTACAAATGTTAACATGTATGTCCTTGATCATTACACTGCTTAATGAACCATCACCATTCTACAATGATCAATGATTACTCATAATGTTATAAGCATAACCTGCACCATGGCATCAATTGAAAGCCAATGACTTTTACCAACAATGTCAACTTTATACTACATTCAGTTTAGCACCTGCTGTAATACTTGTAAAATAACTTGAAAATAAATAAAAATTGGCAAACAGCCACTTACAGAGTAATATGGTATGAGCAAATATCTCACATCAAAGCCTTGTACATCTAAACTCCATCGCATCTATAGATTTCACTAAACCAAACCTGTTTTGTCCCAAAATCATGATATCAATGTAAACATAACTCTTGACTCTCTCTAAACTGAAGTGTCTGAAAACCAGCAAAACATGGATGGTTTGATGGTAGGTTTTCGGAAAGTTAAAGCAGTATATAGTACAGCATGACGATGTGGCGTGAAAAACACCACATATTCAGAATCACCTATAACTACTGTAGAAGCACTTGGAGAGCACAACCTCCGCCGAACGACCAAAATCTTCGCCATTGTAGGAATATTAATATAAGCGTGGTTATCCTTATTGTGAAAGAGGAAATCGGTGATGTCGCTTTGTGGTAAGTACGCTTACCTTGTAGTTCTTTGGAGTTCTCGGGTTCAAAAGTATATTTAACCATTTACAAAGTTCTGTCACACTGTCCTTTTATTGCAGATTTTAGACTGGAATGTAGGATTGTTAACCACTAAGGTGTAGTGCTGACTGGACTCTTGTACAAAACAGATAACCCCAAAAACATCATTGTATCACTTCGGATAGTTTGGTTAAAGATGGATTTCAAGTCAGGAATTTAGATTGGAATGCAAACATGTTTATCAAAAAAAAAACTGCATTTACTGCAGTAATCCAATGCTATTATGTTTTCTTTGGTATGACACAAATGATTACATCTCAACATGTTATATTTCTGTACCAAATTAATAGTTATCTAATTGAATTACTGCAGTAACTGTAGATGAAAAATTTTGCACTGTCCCTAACCCCTTATGACATTGAACGCTACTTCATCATTTTCAAGAATAGTGAAAGAAAGCGGACATGGACTTCTATTAATGCACAATAGTAACTATACAACAAACAAACGCTCATTTTTGTTGCTGGAGAATTCTAGTATGCCTAGATTCTTTATATTTATATTTAGATTAGAAATTTCTTGTCAACAGCTAAAAATCTGTATCAGTATATTTCTAAACCAAGTGTGAATAGAGACAATTAACATCATTAGTTCTGAGGTTGATTATTAATCAAATGACACTAATATTTCCCATAATTCTTAATAGACATCCTCTAACAACATTCACTTAGAACAGATGTCAAGATGGCAGACACTAAAAATAAATTATAGCCTTTAACATCCAGGCATGTATAAATTACAAACCATAATTAGCAGACAACTAATGACCTGGATATAGAAGGCTAATATTCAGTGAATTATATTTCTACCTTATTATACTTCATATATTAAACAGTTTAGTTGGTATAGTAATTCAACTGAATTTCTATCAAACAGACTACAAATATAAACTTGGCTCGTATTTTGTAGAGGGCTTTTCTGTGAACTATTTGCATAATATATGCAGGTTATGTCTTGGCAACACAGTGTAATGCTACACCACACCTAAGGGGGCCTAGGATATTATCGTAGGAGGAGGACACACTTTCCTCGCTGACGGCTTGATATATGATCATAGTCTTGTCAAAATAGATGAACATGGTCCATCTAGATAGAAATGTCGAAAAGGTTCTTCTCAGCTTTGAATGTTATTTATAACATGACTGAACAACAATTTGTGGCATCTTAGACCTACACTAAAGTTTTTTTATTAAGTTATAAAATGTTACCTTCAAGACAACAAAATATTTAAAGCATCATCTTGCTATAGTAAAAGGCCTATGCTCCCAATTATGTCAAAAAAGCTGTAATAACACAGAGATGTAATTATGCTGGGTAAACCATCCTTAGTATTTTGCACCCATCTTAGGCTATGTTCAGACTCAATGATTAAGCGGAGCGTAACGTACGCGGCGTACGATTATCTGTGTCTGAACTAGCCGGCGATTAGCGTAAGTCCCTAATCCGGAGCGTAACCTGTGCTCCCTGCAAACCCAGGTTTAGCGTAAGCTACGGAGCTACGCCTCGTACACCTGAATGACTTTGTCCTTGTGCTACGCGTTGTCCAATCACAATTTACAATCGGTCTGCATTGGCCAATTAATTACGATCCACTGGTCGTAGAAAAACCCACTGGCGGCAATTTTGAAATTGCTTATGACTTTATCTATGCCTTGTGTCCGAACACCTTGGTCGTTACGCCGCAGATTAGCTTGTGCCTCGCTTACGCTAAGCTCCGCTTAAGCCGTGAATCTGAACATAGCCTTACTGCCTGTTAAAAAGCCTTTCCTGCAAACTAACATCAAGCTTGCACAACACTAATGCCTCAAGAAAAACATTCAAATACTCATTTATTTATTTTACTATGTAGCCTTACATGTTTAGCCAACTGCACTTGGATTTTTCTAGCTACATGTACATCTTGATACTTAGAGCAACAATAAACTATATATAATTATCTTGTCGATAGAGTGGAACATCTGGGACTCCCCAACATTGTCTTCTATCTGCAGTGTCGCATTCGCAATCAGTAAAAATTGAAAAAAAAATTGTCTCATATAAATGGTATAAATAATAAATTAATTGATTAATAATATAATTAACATGTTTTATTTCTCATTCCATCATTGACAGTTTTAACTGTAATATAACTATTGGTAAACATTTGAGCACCATCCATTTACACACTGTAGTTTATTGAAAGCTTTTAGTGGACACCATTCCATCCAATAGAATTTTATTACTAATTTTTTAAAAACAATACTACCCATGTTTCTGTAAAACTATCAATACAATCAACATTTATGTTACCAACAGGGAGGTATAAACCGATAGGGTCAAGTACTGTACAATGATCATGCTTCCAAAGTACACGTAAGCTACTGTATTGCACAACAACAATAACAAAAACATTGGTTAACTCTCATGTTCCTGATACTGTATAATGACTGGCAATGATTACAATCATGATACAGGTGAGGTCTCGCCACAAAATGAGTGTCATGGTAGGAAAATCCAAAACAGAGTTATTGGTACCTTCCAATAGAGCATAATCTAAGCTGTAATATACACGTTAAATGACATTCATCAGACAAGTAGATCCAAAGATATAAGCATATTAGGTTTTCAAGTATGGAAACATGGTTTTGAGAAAGTCACCCATGAAACAATTGAAAAATACAAAATTACTACAGTGCTCACTATGATTAAAACTAAATCTCTCAAAAATTTGACTTCAGACCTATGTTGGTGATTATTTCAATTTGATCTCACCTATGATGCAACTCCTTTTGTGGTGAGACCAGAAAAATGTCCTGAAAGTGTTTATGATGAGGACAACGGTAATTGTATAATACATAACACCATCCATTACAAAATGAAACATCTGCTGTACATTCATTACAACCATAGAGGTATTAAAATAGACAACAAAGCTGAGTGGAGCTAACCAGGGAGCCTACCCTCAGAGTTTTAAATTGTAGGTACATTATTACTAGATACAGTGGTTTGAAAAAAGAAGACATTCAGGACAACAAATTATATTTAAAAAATATTGTTTCATTTAAAGCAAATGACTTCATACACTGAATCTCGGGAAAAAACCTGGGACACAACTATCAATATATTATTTCAATGCAGAAAACACCCTACAAAGTTGACAATTTGATTCAGAAATCATCCATTAACTGCCAAATTTATGCCAATATTTGATCAATTTCCAAGTAGTATGGTACATCCGTAGTACAATTCTATGGACAGCCAATATTTGAACCACAAGAAGAAGTGTAAATATGACTATTGTTAGTGTTATTATTGGTAAAAAATCCCAAGTGATCTTAAAAAACATAGCACGGCAACAGACAGTGCAGCCTGCAGTTTGTTCAGTAAAATAAAAAAAGAAACCTAGGCCTTCGTGTTTGCATAAGAAGCGATCCAATCGAGTGACGTACAGCAATGTAGGTTAGCTGAAAAGGCTGTCTATACCATTCTATTTAGGCCTTAAAATAACTAACACATTTCTGCATAGGTCAGCTAATGTTTGGATGTTTACAAAATGAATATGGACGCAAGTTTGCTTATGGTGAATCTAACGTGCATGTTTTCCCAACACTTACGGAAATTTATAGTTCTTTTAATATTACTAAAATAATTTATTATTGCTAAAACCTTAGCAAATAACTTTGCATACTTCTATATTATGTTACAGTATACTACTGCAAATGTATAGTATAGAGTAGTAATGAACAGAAATATCTAACATTCTAGAAGAAACAGAGCATAAACCATCAGAAACAACCTTTAAATTGTGTAATATTACACCATAGGCCTGCGGCTACTTAACATCTTCCCACCATAATACTGACAAAGATATGGAAAGATGGAAAGCATTTGATATAAAATTAATTCTTAATTAATTTTGTATTATTAGCTAACTACATTTAATTAGCCATGCCATATTAGAAATGTAAATAATTTATAAACGCTGTATACCTATGAGTCAGCAACATAACCACAAAACAAATATCATCAATCATAACAAGGGGTTATTAACTCTAACAGTGGATTAAGTAAATGCACTGTATATAATTAGGTACCTGATTTTGATTACAAAGTATGTAAATAAAATTACAACATATTTAAAAATTATTATTAACTAAACTGACTCAGCTAAAAGCCCATCCAACGACACAGTTATACAATATATGAATTACAGTCTACACAAACCTGGGTATAAGCTCACTCAAAAATAGTAATTCCATGTTCAATGTCAATGGACTGATACCATGGTGCATCATACATTAACTAGGACTCGATGTTCAATATAGAAGGTTTATACCAGGAATTAGATTTGATTGGATCGGAATATTTCAGTGTGATACACCAAGGACTTATTTCCAATGGGGTCCTTCTGGTGGTCATTGGGCAGCAGGCAACCCCCTAAGAGTGTAATATTCTTTAACATGCAACTTAGCCATAGGCCTACTGCAACAAAAGCTTAACATCTCAGCCAAAAGACGGTACACTATTAACTTGCATTTCGACCATCCAGCCGAAACATAAGGATTGTTAGTACACAGTGCCGTAGCCAGCATGAGGCAGACGAGGCGGTCGCCTTGTTTGAAAATTATAATGGGGGCTATGGTGGTATAGCTGCTGTTAGGTAAGCAGGCAGAAAGCTGTGAACATGTCCAAAAACAGTGATGTTAATCAGGGGCAGATTCAGGATTTAGGTAAAGTTGGTGGCGGCACCCTTTCCTGCCCTATTCTCAAACCTAAGTGGGCGAGGTTCATGGTTTTGAATTAGACAAAAAAAAAACAAAACAAAAAAAAACCTAATATGAAAAGAGGTTATTCCCCAATCTTGGATGTCCTTGTAATGTTAAAGCTGGCCCACATGTATGTCTATTTTATTTTTGGGGGTCAAGCCGGGGGGTGGGGGTGTACAACTATGTTTTTTCAATAATGGGGAGGGGGATGTGCAGCAAATGCCCCTACCAAATCTGCCCGTTAACCATTAATAGCATTTAATTGCCTTTTTAATGATCAATGTATGAAAAATCACATGACCATGGCGATCTATGATCCCACTACAGGGTTTGCCTGTGGTCTTCCAGTTTGACATGTAAAAAATGCAGTTTTTTCACCTCTTTTGCATCCAATTTCCATTAATTGAATCTCATTTCCATGCCGTTGGCCCTATTTTGTGTGGCCCACAAATGGTTTTGGTGTTGCCACAGTGCCCCCTAAAAGTCGCTGGTAATGTTTTCAAGTCAAAAAATAAATTTGTTTTAAATTAAGCATGTTACATATCAAATGAGGAATATTTTTTAATAAGATATATAAAAGTGAAAAGTGAATAAAGTTTTGTTTTATATGATTTATAAAAGGATGTGATTAGTCTCCTAGTTGGAGTATTGGTCCCCGTGATCCCAGTATATGCGAGTTGAAACCTACTGTACATGCAACACTATCATAACACGCTACAATATAATCAGACATTTTTATTCTTCAATTTCTCAATGTTATGTTTTAATAGCACAGATATAACATTCCATCACATTTACTTATTGTCTGCCTATAGTTGTAGGCCATAGTTAATTCACTGACTATAAGTTGAAGCCTGGTTCAAGGCTATCAAAGCACCATCTCAGTGTGTTCCACGTGCCTATGTTGACATTCAGCCTACTAACCTACCTACTAGCTTCATGTAAAAAAAAATGTTAGGCTTTAATGTTCCATTAATAGGATTGCTTCTAGGCACTCCACATGATGAAACTGTTGTAGGAACATGTCACTTTCAAAAGTGAAATTGAAATGTCAAATAGAAAATCCATACCCATGGTGGAAAATATGTGTACAAATAATACAAAGGCTTCAATTGTTTGAAGCATTCACAAAATCTGGCTAATGAGGGATATTGAGATACATTTTACTACCAAAAAAAAAAACAATTCAGATGACGACCTAAGCTAGGCCTATCTAGACCTAGCGGGGTAGGCCTACAGTATGCCTAAAATCTAAACCATGTGTAAACTACCATGCAGCAAAGGAATCACATAGGCTAGACACAAGACCTAAGCAATAGGCCTACAACAAGTAAAATTTTCCCTCCTGGTGCTAAAATGAATAAAGTCAATCTTAAAGGGCTATTTGTTTCAAAGAAGAAACCAAGAATTAAAGTTACACTAGACCTAGACCTAACCCAACCAAAGAAGAGCCTATCGAACACTAAACCTAAAATAGGTAGCTATAGAACCCTACAGCCCTGGCTAGCTGGTGATCGAAGTGACTTCCTGAACTAGAGATCATTACTCACTGCAGCTGATGTATTCTAAGCTGCTGGTGGTTAGGCCTATCTATAGTAAGACCTATCAGTTCCTACTAGCTATCTCGTTTTATTTAAAAGGTATGTAAAATGTATGTCAGCAAAGCATAAAGAAGAGTAGAATTGTAAATCTAAATTATATTTTGGAATATAGTTTTAGTTTTATAGGAAATTGCGCACAGTAAGAACATACTCACCGCCATTATTTACATGTTCTTAGAATTTGGAAGACACCATTACGTTTGAGGACACCTATGTCGATTTTTTATTACAATAAAAATGTTTCAATCGCTAACCAATATTCGCTGAATAACTTTGGGATTTAAAAGAATATGGAACGTCTTTTTAATTGAAATTTTTGTTTGTTTAAATTATGTTAGTATTTATGTTTGGTACAATAAATAAACGGTCTAACCTAAACAATAATCGGTATAGTCTTCGTAACAATGGTCCAATGGGAGACGAGCATTGGATTGAGGTCTATGGTCAGGGATTTTGTATGGCATTGTATATACTATGCATATTGTTCGGGTTTTGCTTTGTTTTTTTTTTCTGCCAGTTTTTAATTGCATATTCCTCATCCGTTAATAATTGATTAAGTTGCTCTTCTCTAATTATTGATACCAATCGATTTTGTGGAAAAACAAACTTTACAAAAACGAATAAGAAATCATTGGGATTGTGCCAAATAAACCCCCTCAAGGACCTCGGTCTCTAAAACCGTCCCAATAACACGTTGCTTATAGGTTGTACGAAAACCAAGCAGCCTTAAATATTATATTTAGTTTAAGTGTGTGTACATGCATTTCCAAAGGTGAATTCTGGAAGTTGTTAAATTTAAAGTTATGCCTATTTATATAATCGGGAAAATGAGTTTAAATTGCCCTTCAAAATTAACCAACTTCAAATATCTTACACTTCAAATCCACATTTTGCAATCTGTATCAAGATGAAATTATTATCATTATTATAATGCTAAACTTTCAAACCAATCAGAAGGTCCAATCCACTTCAAAAAATCTTTCAAACAAAATTTGAACATCACTAGAAAAGTTCTATTAGATGAGATGATAAAATTAATGTGCTCATTGGGTTTCTTACATCGGATAATTTACAGAATTTTGTTTTTTATTGAAGTATCTAACATGATAAAAACGGGGCATCAGGATGATGATGTTGGTAACAATTAACCAATTAACCAGCAATCATGTTTTGATTAGTCATAATACATGGCCAGAATGTGGATTCATGCCAAATAGTATATCATTCGCAAAAAAAGAAAGAAAATGAACAAATAAAAATGATAAAAACATCAAGCAAAGCAGGGAATAGCTTTGTGCCATTTTTTTTTTTTTTTTTATATCTATTTTCTCATTACCAATGAGTTATAGTTCGATAAAAACAAAAATAAAACACAACACACAAATGGAAGAAGTTTTAAGACAGGAGGCAATCTATGATGGATACTGAACACGCACACCAGAAATCACGAGACAAAATAATTAATTAACCTCTATTTTCTTAATTGACAGTTGCACATCTTTCCTATACTGGACCAGCGCCGAGAGCGTACTGAGCTCGAGTGTGTGCTGTTTCATCGTCTACTGTAAAGCGGGCGATAAAAGAAGAGTTGATAAAAACAATCTAGATTTTTTTAGAATAAACTTAAAAACCTACTCAACTAACAACTTGCATTTTTTATACATAAAAACAACATAGGCTATGTTTGTATGACTCAACATTAATTTATTAATGCAGAAATTTACATTACCCATAATCTATTGTCTGTGATGTTTATTGGAAGTATATTGCACATAGCAATAATGGAGCATGCTCACCAGATCAGATACTAATACGAAAAACGTTATCGGTCTCGTCCAGTGCGAGGCTCTATTACCCATTGAGCCATTGATCCTTTCTTGGATCGTTAAATGTCCCAATCGGAACTCTGATCGGGTGTCAAACATCGTAACTGTAGGCAAGGCAAGTCGAACAAAAATGCCACATTTTAACAACAGATGAATTTAATTACTCTTAAAGGCGGAATCATAAAAGAACATGTGTTTATAGATATACTTCCGATTTAAAGCTCAAAATGTTGTAAATTCCCTCCTTTCTCTGTCCTGCATAAACACCCCTGGATCCACCCGTGTAATGGTTATTAGATGTATAACCCCATTGTTGATTACAAAATTTGCAATACAATAGATTTTGTAAGTTAATTACAAAAATTATAGCTTACCCGTAAGGCTGGACAAGTACTGGAGACTGAAACGTTCTTGGGTATACATCTAAACACACAAAACATAAAATAGCATTAGCAATATTGAAAACGAAAAATGAAAAGAAGGCACAAGTAGCAAACGAGAGGCTTGCCCCCAAAGCCACCAGCAGCAATTTGTATTCCAGTGTCACTGTTGACAGTACAATTGCGGAATAGGATGGTAAGACTCATACATTATGCTATATGGCCTATTTATTTATTTACTTATTTGCATAGTGATGCATTGTATATTCTGTGCACCTCTTAGAGAAATCTAAACTTTTTTTAATATCGAATTTTGCAATTTCAAAAAAACATTAAGTGTTTCTGTGGGGTACTGAAATTGCTTTAAGTGGCCCTATGTGCTTCTGTTTTCTATCATACTGTCTACGTATATGACTTTTTCATTCTTAAATGACTTGTTGGAAATTTAGTGTGAGGGATTAACATTTTTATGTTTGATTTCAGAAGTTCCGTTATTGCTATGATAACAAACATTGGGCAGGTGTGACCATACTTTCAACATATTTTAAACTTAAAATGTCTTTTTTTCTATTCAATGTGGGATGAAAAACTACCATGGTATAAACAGGAAAGTCATCACTCATTGAATTTTATTTAATGTATGTATAAGTTCACAGAACTGTTTAATATCAACTTGGAAATGATACAATTTGAGGTAAACAATCGAATTCCCGAATCGTGCTTAACCACCATCCCTATCCCCTCTATCAACCCATCCGTATCTCCACCCCTACTCACTTGCTGTCGTGGGGTTGTTCCTCGGTTTTGCTCCTAGGAACGCGAGGTTCACATTTGCTTTCCTTCCATCTATTATTGGATTTGGATCTTTGCAGGCGGCAGCCGCCGATTCCTTAGTTGACATCGTAACCTACGAAAGAAAAAAAAACTAATTAATGGATCCGTACACCCACACCTTTCTTTGAGTTCGTATTTATTGTTTTTTGATGATTACGACGACGGCGATAACAAGGACGACGACGATGACGAAGAAGACGACGACGATGATGATGATAATGACGAGACGACAGCAGAAACGATGATGAATACTATCAAATTCAGGGGCGGATCCAGGATCCACCGAAAGTGTGGGGGGAGGGCACTTTCATGTCAACGTAGATTCGGGTGGGCGTGGTTGCCCGTTTTATTCAAAATTGTGCAAAAAAATGTATTT
>JAOTQE010066151.1:0-30397 GCA_025631205.1 Nesometra sesokonis
GTCGTGAGAAACGTTATAAAGGTACACTGTTTTTGACGAGTATACTCGTCACTGGCGCACACAGTAACACCCGGTTGACGAGTATACTCGTCGCTGGCAGTCAACGTGTTAATAACAGAGCTGTCACTGCGAGGAAGGACACTGTAGGATCATTTGTTCCATAGACAGGATTAATAATGTGTAGGCATTGATAAAGAGCACAATTGATGACATTATTATTCTATTATTATGCTTTTTTAATGTTTCTTTTTAGGATTTAACAAACCTTCAGGTAATTGGCCAGAATATGTCGACATTGATGGATGAAATTGAAGGTCGAGAATCACTCCAAGAGGGCTCTCTTCCACCAGAATTACCAGAGAACCAGGAAAATATGTGAGTTAGATAATACATGTAAAAACAAGTAATTAGGCTCCCCAAGAGCGAAGCTCATGGAGGATTTTTTTTACCCTGCTTGTCCATGGCTGCTACTGTACCAGCAGTTGTGAATTTGTTGGGAAAAGTTTGATACCATAAAAACTAAAAATTCATGATAGAGTGAAGCCTGACCAATTTTTTGTCACCAAATTTTTAATGAATAGGTATATACCCTCAGATTACATAATGCAGTAAATACAGAAATATGTATAGAAAATTAAACCATTAAAATACTCATTTGAGGCAACGCATGGCAAATCCACCAACTTGTTGCACAGGAAGATATTAGGAAATAAGCAAATAAAAACAGGAAATACAACGAAATACAAAGGAAATGTTGGTCTATTTTATCCAATAACTTCAGTTATACATGTCCAAATTTGATAATTGACCCCTCATTTTAAAGCTTACGAAAAGTGTAATATGGCTTTAACAATAAGACAATTTTCAATTTTCCTACAACCTGATGTTTTTGCCACGTCATGCATAAAATAGTAGAATTTAAACAAATAAAAAGATTTAATTTTTGTGTAAAAATGGTTTTCATAGTAGTTTGGATCTGAAAAAGCCTAGAGTTACATTTTGAAATGTTTTAACCCTACAATAATTGGCACAGTGGAAAAGCTATGCTTTTACAAAACAGCATAAAATGGGTACTAATACATTTTGTTTAATAAATTGGAAAATGTTATGCCTTGTCTATTGGAATGTCTGTGACACGATTTGTCTTTTCCAAAAATGGAATGCTGCATCATCAACATTGTTATTGTTGCCATCTCCATCTCTGTTATCAACACTGTCACACAAATACTGGATTATTTCATAAAATGTTAGTTGGCATAATTTGTGGCAGAGCCAAACCAATTAAATCAGACATAAGTTGCAAATGCTAGTTTTTCACAATAGACAGAAATTTAAAAATGGTAAAATTTTTCAAATTTTATTAAAAAAATATACAGTTCATACATTCAACTTCCATACTACAGTACAATTTTCAGATATAAGATCAAAAAATATTTAACAAAAATGCAATATAATATGACCTTGTTTAGTCAATGTATACTGATAAACAATTTTCAACTGCAGTTTTCTCAAAACTTACATTTTATATTTTTGAACTTTGAATGTTCTTCACAAGGAAGCATCGCATGAAACTGATTTAATTTTTTGCATGTTAAAGATAATAATGTGTAGTTTTATAATGCTTAAAAAAAATCAATTTTCAATTTTCTGACTTATGTCTCATTTGGCTTGGCTCTGCCGCATTTGTTTGTACATGCAACTATTAATACTTCCCAAGAAAAATCAATTTGCATTAACCTAATTATAAATGTTTTCCTTTCTCCAGTGACCCTTTGGCTGACCAACCCGACATTGAACAACCATTTATAGGCCCATCACTACAGTTCAATGGTTTCACAGCACGCTGGGAAGGTGACAGCTACAGCATGAAGGGACAGCTAGCTAATTCAGCAAGGGTCACCTTTGAAGCTTTCGCTGGTGTTAGGAATACCTCTTACCTTTATCTTGTGAATGATGGTACCACTACTATCTATTATAATTGGAAGGTATGCTCATCATTTAAGTTTTATATTATGGCTTTTTTATTTTATTATTTATTTAATTTATTTGGAGTTGCAAGACAACAAGGATAATTCATGGTAATTCAAAGTTGATCTTCTTCAAGTGGAGTCCTTGTGGTAGGGATTGGGCAGTACATTAGAAGACAATTCACTACTCTGTTCCGAAGGGAGTACTAAATTCTTTAATTTGCACTTGAGCCATGTTGCACACAGGATCAGTTGCTTAACATCTCATCAGAAAGATGCATATTAAAATATTTTGAAGTGGTGATGTATTTGAGGCTAGACATGGCAAAACCACCAAGTTGTTGCACAGAAAGTTATTGATAAATAAGCAAATAAACAACAGGAAGATATACAAATTTGTGCATATTTTGTTCAATAACTTCAGCTATAGATGTCCGATCTTGATAATTTACCCCTCATCTTAAAGCTTGCAAAAATTGTAATATGAACTTAACAACGATAACTTAATTTTCAATTTTCCTACAACTTGGTGGTTTGTTGTTTCATGCCTCATTTGATTTGAAAAAGTGCACAGCACAGTAACCACCTGTTTAACCGACTGAACAAAATGTTTATCCGAATGAACTAAATATCTCTCTTGGCAAATGGTAAATCTATGAATATCAAATACAGTTGAACTTCCCTGTGCAAAATCCGAAAGGTCCACTAATCAACTTCAAGTAAGAAAGTATAATGCATACTCCAAGCAATGAGATACACGCCATCGTGACAAGATTCAATATTTCGACATAAATTCCCTGTGCAAACACCTCTCACAAGTGGACATCTCCCAAAACAGACACAAATTCAAAGACTAAATGTTTGTTCTTCCTATCTAGTCAGTAACTTTGGTACCTCTTGTAAGCGGACACCTCCCGTAAGTGGATGCAGACACTTTTTGTCTGAAATTTTGGATTTTTTGTAAGTTAATTTATCTCCCATAAGTGGATATCCCGGAAAGTTTTGTGATTTTTCTGTACATATACATAAGTTATACTTGTACTGTAATGGCTGAGAATCATATTTCTAAAAAATCTTTAAAACATAGAATAATATTTAATGAA
This sequence comes from Nesometra sesokonis, assembly GCA_025631205.1. Classification (NCBI taxonomy): domain Eukaryota; kingdom Metazoa; phylum Echinodermata; class Crinoidea; order Comatulida; family Antedonidae; genus Nesometra; species Nesometra sesokonis. The sequence goes on from JAOTQE010066151.1 coordinate 3,071, forward strand.
ATATAGAATGCGGTGTTTAGAATTTTGAGAGGCCATTTGTGTTGAGAAGGCTATGGCTATTTGAATGATAGTAATTTTTACAATCAAGCATTCTGTATCATAATTTGCTTCATTTAAATGTTACTGACAATACGTGCATCATATGCCTGCTCTTATATTTTTAAATCTGTTTTCCCAAAATCACCGATTTGAAATGGCGTTTTGAATCACTATAAAAAAGTTAAAATTAACGGTTAAATTCAAATCACACTATATTTCCACTATATTACTACGCTGTGTGTAACAAACGTCGTAAATCTTCGCGACGAATTAAAATCGCAATGAACAAATTTAAAAAACGTTTTAACTGCAATTTGTTTATACTAGTTAGATAATTGTATATTTCATGTTCTAAAGCAAGTTACAACTCCCGAAAATATAATAAATAAACAAAATGTGTGATTTATTCCTAGGCCCAAAACATGTAAATTCTTGCCGTGGGGAATGTTGCCTCACGAGCAACCAAGTTTAACAATCCAAATCGTCAAAGTTGAACTCGATTTAACTTTGATGATCCAAATCGTCTAAATTGACTCCTTTTGACGATTTTTGTAAAAAAAGTCATTTTTCAAAATTAACAATCGAAAACACTGATTCAATTCGCCGTTTTTGGGAATAGCGATCAACAGGAAAACTGTCTTTAGGAGCTTGGAGGCTCTGACAGTGGTCTTTCATTCAGGCAGTGTTGTTGATGAAATCACGGATTCACAGACATTGTTGTGTTGCACACCAATGAAATACATGTCTGTTACCTCTGTCATATCTGTTGATTATTTCTCTTATTTATAGAAAATTCCTAAAATTAATCCATTCGAAGGATGTGCAACACCAAAAACCCAACGATTCTACTTCAACACCAGCAGTGGAGTGCTGCTACCGGGAGACAGTCTCAAGTTTCCATTCGTCTTCAAATCTCCAAATTCCGGTATCTTTACGGAGAAGTGGCATTTGGAGACGAAACCTGCAGTGTGCAATGGAGCTGACCTAGAGGTTGTGCTCAGAGGAGTTGCTCTACAAGAAGACAAGAACAAGAAAGCAAGAAATGAACTAGAGGTATGAGATTTATGCCCCTTTCTCACATACACAATTTTTACTATGGTAGAACACGGTTTTTGTATTATTGAAAATTGTAACAGCAACGTACATATTATACATGGTCAACTGTAGCACACCATAGTGAGTCATAATGGCATCATAGATGAACGTATTGTTTTGGAATGTTATAAAAAATAATCTGGTGATTGCAGTTCAAACTCCCATTCACAAGGTCAGGAGTTTGAAACTCATGCTGGTCAATTATTTTGCGTTCTTGGGCAGTACACTTTATCCATGTTTCCTCTCTCTACCCAAGAAGTTTGTACCTCCCAGTTACTGGCCTATGCCATTATAGCCTGTCAAATTGATTGTGTTCAATTGCGGTTGTTCAAATCACTGGGGGTAATAAAGTGAAATGCTAATTGGCATTTTAAAATAAATACTATACAATTATCACATACAGCTGTACCTCCCTGTGCGGACACCTCTCTTAAGCAGACACCTCCAATAATGGACACGAATTCAAAGATCCGTTTGTTCTTCCTATCTAATCAGTGCATTTGGTACCTTTTGTAAGCGGACACAATTTTGTGATTTTTCTGTACAACTTAATACTGTAATGGCTGAGAATCATATTACAACAACTAAAACAATATTTAATAAAATATAGAATGCGGTGTTTAGAAATTTGAGGTGCCATTTATGTTGAGAATCCTGTAAAATTTTAGGCATATTGACATATACATAATTTTACAACTTTGGCCCTCTTCTAGCCGAAATTCTCGTAAGCGAACACCTCCCGTAAGTGGACACTTTTCCTGGACCTGAGGGTGTCCGCTTATGGGAGATTCAACTGTTCACCTGTATTATTATTAATAAGAGTATCAGTTGGTACCTGGTACAGGGGCGGATTTAGTGGGGGCCCCTAATATCGTCAAATCGCAGTTGCCCTCCCTCCAATAATAGGGGCACCGGGTCCAAAAATCACCATAAAAACCAAAAATATACATACATAAGGGCTAAAACCGGGTACCAGAGGGAAATAACCCTTTTTTTTTGCTCACCAGAACAAAACCGGCAACAGCGCCCACCCGGACTTGATAAAGGGCACCTCCTCCCCTCTTTTGTTAGATCCTGGAACCGCCCCTGCGGTAGATACAAATGTCATGTCATGTGCTAATTACAGCTGTAACATTATAGAATGGATTGTGTTCCATAGGCATTTGTTCCAGTGACTGGGTTTAATTATGTGAGGCAGTCAGAGGCCTTGCCAGTAAGTGCTATATCACATATTTTTTTTTAATTTGACATTTAAAAATAACATTCAAATGTATCGTTATGCCAACAGAGGGAGCTGCTACATAAACAAGCTGAAGCTAATATACGCCTGATAGTTGAGGAACTTGTAGCAGGTGTCCGCACGCCCGAACGAGCACGGTCCCCAGTGGATGCTTACATTACAGATGAAGAGGTGTTTGAGAGACAAAACCCAGGGGTATGTGCACATGATAGCATTTCATGTATCATGTTCATTATTGGCTTTAAGTTCTAATTAATATTGAGAAATTTTAATATGAATGTTGCCAACATGGAATAAAAAATGATTGATGAGGAGGGGATGAAAAAGAGGTGAGGATGAAACGTGATGACATAAATGACGATGATGATGAGCATAATAATATTATTATGTTGTGTTGAACCAGGGCTTAGACTAGGCCTGAGTAAGATCCATGTGCAGATATTAGCGAAACACCTTAACAGACATTTTTTTTAGCTTTATGTGTTACGGCTTCTTTTTTAATAATTCTATATAATCAACCGTTGTCAAATGTATGAAACACCTGACTTTTAAACCCAGAACTTCCAACCCTCCTGATTTGTCCGGGAGTCTTCCAAAATTTTAATAGTCTTCCGATTTTCTGTTAAATTAAAACATGTTCCAGTACCATAATTTGGCTTAGAATAACATTTAATCGATAAATATTGTACTTTTAAATCGTAATTGACGCTATTTAACATTTATTTTTAAGATAGAGGGTACACTTTGAAAAATATTCTCCCGAATTGTAGACCTCAGATTTGAAAAATCTCCTGAATTTTAGACCTTAGAGGTTGGAATGTCTGTAAACGCCATTTTAACAGGCGGTTCTAGCCTAGGCCCTAGTTGTGTGTTTGACATTATGTATGTCAAATTTGTCAGCCGCGTACACAAAATGGATTTCTCAGGTGACAGCGACCTGGGGGAGGTGGGGTTGTAGTTTTATCAGGATTTATTACAAGCCATGTATTTTGACATGTTACGCAAGGTTACAACTCAGAGTGATTACCCAATAGGTATAATTGGGAAGTCTGTCTGAGTCGTACTATTTGTATTGAACTTTCCTGCATGGTAAAACACGGAAACAGATGAATTACTTGGAAAACTCTTGAACTAATGAGCCGTGTTAACTCAAATTTCTATTCTGAGCTATTGTGTTCGCCAATTAACAACCTGCTGTGTCTGTCCCTTTGATCCTACAAGCACGGTACTGAAAATACTACCTTGTCATTTTTATGTTGAGTACTTTTTGTATTTTAAACAAAAATATGGTCATTGAATAAATATGACTTATTTGAGACTATGTCACAGATGTTTTAGATGCATTTCCAGTAAACATTTAGTGAGATTTTACTAAATTAACACAGATTTAAGTCATTTTTTGAAAAGACTTATGCTCAATTTTAAAACTATATATTATCCAAAGCCACAAATACTCGCTATTGAGGATTTGATATATTAAAATTTAATATTTTATTTTTCAAATACTCAAGGTCCTGTGAGCGAGCATTTGAAATTGTCATCTCGTATTCATATTGAGTTATTTACCAAACCTGACTGCTTCAAATACATATTGTTAAAACTTATACTAGACCTAATATTTAGTAATATTGCAATATTATTAAGTTTAGAGCAGGCCTAACCATAATAAAGAAAAAGAGCCTGGGACTAGCTTAACATAGGCCTGGGACCATGTAGAGGCCTCTGTATTGTTTATCTGTTAATTACTTAACGTAATTAAAGAAACAAAGAAATAACAACAATCAAACAATAAATCAAAGAAAAAAAAACATAGCGGTACTGAGGATTGAAACCTTTGATTTTCTGTTCAAGAATATTCCATTTAATTTAACTGTTCCCGGGTAAAACTAATGACGACTTGGGTGGTAAACTTCCTGGGCTGGCACTAAACTATGGCAACACTAAAGCATAGCTTTACAAAAAAAGTCCAATGCGATTGTGGCTTTAGAAGGTGTGACATAATGATACTAGATACATATTTGTATATTTTATATATTCACTTCCTACTTTACAAAAAGTACACTACATTTTAAACACTTGTTTTTGAAAAGTTGTCCATAATCCTCATTGCTTCTAGATTGTGCATGGTACACAAGGCTCCGTATTTTAGTACCAGTACTGCTCTTTGTTGTAAGGTGCTTTAGTGCCCGGTGGCAGGGTAAAGTACTGGGTCTTTCCCTTCCTCACGGAAGGAGTATGATCTTGGGTGCTGACAGCTCCGAGTGGCCTTCTAATTTTTATATTTCTTATCTGTTTTTGGTATATTCTTGGTTTTGTTAATTTTTGTATTATGTTTGACATCCTAATCTTTTGGTGCCATTGTAAATTGTGTGAAGTTGATGCTCCAATAAAAATGTTACAAGGCAAAAAAATGTTGTAATGATAAGGGCATGATAAGGACTTGATGATGCAATTGTTAATTGTGATGATAAAGATTAAGGTGATAAGAATAAATATATTAACCTTTTTACTGTGTTGGTCCAGTACTACCGGGCCCAAAAAATATCATTAAATGACATGGGCCTAGTACTACTTGGCCCAGAATGCATCATTCTTTAAAATTATTTGCCTATACTACATGCACCCTCTTCAGTTTCCCTATCAACTTTGAGATATTTGCAACATTAAAACAGAAAAATGTCCTTCAATTTCTGCGCCCTCTATATTTTAAGGGAATTTTTTTTAAATGTTATATCTTTTACAATTTTACTGATAAATGTTAATTTGTGTTATTTTGTTATAAAATGATGAAAATGATCTAAAACTGTTTATATTTTTATTGATTGTGTGTATCTTCATCATGATCCAGTGTAAAAACCTGCATCCATTAGGAATTTCTTGTTGAAATCTACCTTTTTTTCTACAGATTTGATGAAAAAAAATCCAAAATGGCCACCATGACGTCATAATTATGCAAATTACCATTTTTTCCACCTCCACCATAAGCCAACAACTTCTCTCTCCATCGTAAAATAAGTATTTTTAAATATTCTCTTTTGGTATTTTTTAGTGATTTATTTCTAAATCACCTATTTTCTTTACAAACATGTCCTTCACAGGGGTGGAAATAACACTACGCAGTTTAAATTTAACGTAACAACAAAATAACATCTTTCAAATATCTTTTCCATAGATGCATTTTAGTAATGATGTAGTGAGCCAATTAAGGGAAGTCTACAAGGAGCAGTTTCCGGAAGATGAACGGGAGGGAGTGAGTTGGGATCTTTCAGTCTCCAACATGAAGAAGGAACTGTTAGCTTTAGAAGATGAAGAACTCAGGGAAGAACTGCTAAATAAGATGAACTTGGCTGTTACTTCTTTATATTTTCCTCCCTTTACACCAGCACAATCGAAAATGTATACAGTAGGGTGAGTACCATTTTAAGATTTGAAATTTTAATGTTGAGCCAGCCAACAAATTTTTTTATTCAATTTTGTATTCCCTGTTTTTCTTATAGTATTCAGCTATTGTCTGTTAATATGTATGTAATTAGCATTAAATGCAATATATACCAAAATATAAAAGATGGTATTAACTCAGTTTTTGTGGAAGCAGTTGGCGTATCATTCGCAGTTCATATACACAATGATGAGTTTGGGAGTTAGAGGCTCTAGTTGCTTGTGCTTTTGGGGAAAGCAATTTACGCACATTGCTTCATTCTACCAAGCCATACATCCCATCCAGAAGGACACTCATCCGCATCACACTACAGAAACTGGGAGTACATCTTGCTTTTTGGCTTGAAGCAAATTTACTTATTATGTGAACTTGGTGTGATGTCCTAGATGCTAATTATAATCTACCTGACAGTATTCTTACTAAAACCTGTTTTCCTGTCGGTTATTATTCCAAAATACCAATCTGAAACACTGTTTGGAATCGTTATAAAAAGTTTAATAATGAACGATAAAGTTCAAATCACGCTCGACCACTAATTTCTGCTATTTAATACGCTGTGCATAGCTAAATTCGTATGGCTTTGCGACAAATTAAACATACCATAACAAAAAATTTGATGCAGTTTTCAAGTACATTTTTTATATATTAGATAGATAGTTATATTTTTTTTAAACAAGTTACAACTCCCACAAATGTAAAATGTGAACAAAATGTGTGATTTATTTCTAGGCCCAAAACTTGTAAAGTCTTTGTTCAAGTTGAACTCTGTTTAACATTAATGGTCCAAATTTTTAGTGACGCCTTTTCCAGTCAATCGATGTGAAAACTGTCTTTTTTCAAGATTTGTGAACGAAAACGCCATTTCAGAACGCTGGTTTTGGGGATTTATGATCCACAGAAAAATGGGAATAAGATATTTTGATTTTATGATGCAGCCTTATACTAAGGTGGAGTGCAACATAATTCTATACATGCTCAAAGCCTACCTGTTAAGAGGTTAACAAGGTACAGCAGGTGCTTACTAAGGTTCTTTTTGTGCTTGGTGAGTGATGGGTGTCTATCCCTATTCTGCGGTTTGTGTACTGATTTTGAGGAATTCCCCTCCCCATTTTTTATCCCTATTTTAGTTTTCCTGTACACCTTTTTTGTAATTTGTGCTACAAATTGCTAAACTATTAAACTATGGATGGGTGCATAATATTTGCATTTGTTAGATTTAAAACACCCTAGTGTTGCAAAATATATTAAAAGATGAAGGTGATGAGATTTGAAATAGTTTCAATAGTATTAAAACTAATTAATGAAGACGTTAAAAAACAGTTACCTGTTTTTAATGTTCCCTGCAGATATGATTTACTGACAGAGTCAATGGATAAGATGGTGATACATGCGATGACTCTGAGAAATATGTTAGGGATGCCAGAGAAGGAAGATATCATGCCAGATACTGATCAAAGTAAGTACTGTATACTATTCTTCAGATGTACATTTTCAATTATACAAATTATTAGCATCCCACTTGCAGGAGAGCCGTAACTATAGCATATAACATGGACACTGCTTTGAAACTCTTCTCACCCTTGCAGAGAAGAAATTTGCTGAAAATTTTATCTCAAAAGTCTCCAAGAATTTTGGATCATCTCCCGTGCTCCCTAAATTTTCTAATTTAAGTTTCCCCAAGAAAGTCTTCAGATTTTGCGAAAGTTTTACAACTAAGGCATAAATTGGCCTATTTCATTTTTCTTTTCAAAATTCTGGTTGACATTAAGCAACTGTGAAGTTAATATTTTGATTAACAGCATATTTTAATGGTGACAGAAGATATCAAAAACTATTGTTTTATAATATGCAATGTGTTGCGCTTGTAAATAAGGGCACTTGTATTCACATTTTAGGAAAGGCCCATATTATAAACAGTGGTCAGGCGACCACAAGAAAATCTCCAGAGATTTGGTTTTTTTTAAACTTGGAATTTGCATGTTGACACCTGTGCGCAATTGTACAGTAGGTTGCCAGTGAATGCTCGTAACGGATTAATCATTTATTATATTTCTCAAAATATACTATTTTCGTTATTGTTAATTGAATGAAATACAGCAACAAGTTCACAAAATTCTAACAGCGCCCTCTGTCATTATGTTTTTTGACACCCTTATTTGTAAGGATCTTTAATCTTTGTTAAACACTTTAAGCATGAATTTCCTTTAAGAGGTAATTTCTAATAATTCATGGCTCTAAATGCACAGCACGTCTCTTATGAACTTTGAATTTTAGATCAAAGTTGTCTACTCTGCCAAGGGAATCATTCATTAATTTATTTATTCAGATATTCTTCTTGCCTGTTAGCCTGCTAATCATCCAAATGCGCCAAATTCTCATATTGATGCATTTTATATGTATGATACATGAGATCTTTAGCATACACCAATGAGTTGTTATAGTAGTCTACAGTCAAATTTGTTGGCTTTCCAGACATTTGGGTTTTGAGTCACGTCTACCTACTGTAAAGCTTTTAATAGTATCCCAGGGTTACTATTCTTTGTGTTTTATGTTGGGTTACTATTAGAGTAGGGGGTTACTATTAGAGTAGTGCAGTGGCGGATCTAGGGATGAATAGGGTGGCTTATTCTCAGAAAAAAATTAAAATAAGGAAAAAAATAAAATAAGAAAAAAAATTACAGAACGTCAACATTATTAAGGCCAGAGACCTCTATAAAGTGCCCAAACAGTTCCATTTAAAAAAAGTCTTCGTATTTTCGAAGGGGGACACACCCCCTCATATGCCCACCCACCGCTCAGTGCTACGCATCTTGCCAGCCAACTCTCTTTTTCAAATCCTAGATCCACCACTGTAGTGGGTTTTTACTAAGCATAATCTAGGTACTTGGAAATAGTAACCCATCCAAATTTTTTTGTAATTAATTCATAGAAATAATTAACTATAGCACAAGTAGACACATTTTTGTTGATTTAATTTTATTTATAAACTAAAAAAACATATGTCCACCTTATTGCTAGATAATTTCCATTACAACCACATGCCTATCTTAAGAAATAAAAGGTGTTAAGTGGGAAAAACTGTTGATTTTGTTTAGTTTTTGTGATTCTTAATAGCCCCATGGGTTACTAAGAGTAATAGGTTATTGGAAGCTTTACATTGTTTACATTAGCTTCATGATTTTGGAACATAAAAGTCCGGTTTAGTAAAATTTTTTTGGGGGTGGGGGGAGGTGGAAAGGAGGGAGGTGGAAAGGAGGGAGGGAGAATTGACTTTACCACAATCACTCCTTGCTTTTTACATTTCTTTAAACCTGTTTTTTGTCGTTGTTCTAAAATTCGGCAATTTAAGACTAATTTGATGCACTATCGTCAAATTTGATCACATTCAAATTGTGTTGATCTGCTGCCTTTCCACTTTTTGATAAATTGTTGACAATGACATTTGTGCAAACATTTTCAAATAATTAGAATGTTCCTTTATAAAAAAATAAAATGTCTTGAAAATGGAAAAAATGAATACTGAGATAACCTTTGCTATATGACTTGCTTTAATGGTACTAAGAATAATGGGTTAACAGACCGTGTCATCCATGCAACATATCTTATTAATGGTGATTTACAGTACTTCGTAGGTTTTGTATTCTAGGTATAGAATGCTCCCTGAAGTCTAATTTAAAAAAGGGCAATGAACGTTTGTTGAAAATCACCTCTAGTGTATGTGTACAGAATCACATACATGCCTGTTCAGAACAGCCACATTGGATTAATTTAAAGTTTCAGTCACAACAACAACAACAACAACAACAACAAAGATAATGTTCTAAGAACTGTTTCACGGAACCCTAAAAATGTTAACATTCCTCTTGTAAGAATTATCCCCATAATTCACATTTCATACATGATACAGTACATAGTTGTTAAGCTGGGCACTCACTAAACTGTTGCTCCCTGTATGTGTGGTTTCCAGACACGATGACGGCCTTCTACTCGTCGGCCGACGATTACAAGACTATCATCGTGTCTGAAAACCACACATGCAGGCAGCGACGGTTTAGTCACGCGACCGTCGTACGATGCAGTGAAAGCCCGACCCTAGGTACACATGACGCGAACATTAGAACCTTATTTATGACTTATATGTGTATAAACTTTTTTACACATAAACCAGAGGTGGTTTCCAACAATGTTTATCTCTTTTAGATGTCAGGATTTTCTGATACCCTAAAAACGAAAAAGAAGGTTGATCAAGTATTTACAGTCCACTCACAGCACTCATCACATGGATAGCACGGTCGGTTAAGACATGTGTTCTTACAAATCAAAGGTTGCGAGTTTGAATCCCGTCTTGGCATTATTTTTTATTTTATCACTCGTAATACCTCATTATGAAATCTTTCAAAATTCCTATAGTTACAAAGTACCAAAATATTTTAATACATTAGACACTTCCATTAGAAATTCTAATACATTCTTAAATTGTAAAAGTAAACTAAAATCTTTCATGCTCAAAAATAAAAGAATTTATTTTTTTTTTATTTGCTTAAATTTTAAAATGATATTTATCATTACTGATATTTAATTGTAGATTTATGTATATTTTTTGTAATGATATTTATGTTAGTTTTGTATACATGTAGCCTATAAGTTTGTACTTTTGAGGGCCCCTCATAATCAGCTCACGCTGGATTAGTAACCCTTGTGAAATATGATTAAATAAATAAGGAAATAAGTAATAAATAAATCAGTTTTGTACTACTGGTACTACTACTATTACTACTTCTTGGATGGGCAGTACATGACTTGCAATAAAGCACTTGGTTCCCTCAGTGGGCTGGAGCATTTCAGTGGGATGCCTCTTTGTGTGCTTTTGCATTTGCTGAGAAAGCCAGTAAGAATGATACATTCACACACTGGTCTCCAAAGAGAACTTTGTCCCATGGGAGACTCCGTAATCAGAAGAAATACGGTCATTTTGGGGTGTCCACTTCCAAATTTAATAAAAGCCCAATGCCATACCTTAGAAACCTGCTTAATTCATTTCACAAACCTTTAACACAACACACCTTTTTCTCTTTTCATTTCTCGTCAGATGCTCGCTGGGTTTGCTTTCTCCAAGGAGACTGATTGCTGCACTTGTGCAGCAACTCAGTTGTCAAGTCGATTTTATTTTATATTAATGTAATGTTTGTCTGTTTGTCAAAACTAATTATATATTTGTATTTTATATTTATATGGCAGCATGTAAAAAGTCCTTAAATCCAGCATTTGGCTGGTAAGGGTTTTCATTGTGCCATTTTTATATTTTTATATTTTACTGTTGTTCAATAAAAGATACCGAGATATATATAAGATAATAATATCTTATGTAGCAATTTCTGTATAGACTAATTGATTACTCTGTTTGTGTTTCAGTACTCGCTGCAAATGAGAATCTACGTGGCTTAGGTAAGATCAATCGTTGTTTATGTGTTATCATGTTGCTATCATTACAAATGCATTTGTTACTCGATATTTAAAGTCGCTATCAATGAGTTAAAGATGTATTGCTACTAGAAAAAACCAAAAACAATTGATTTTGAAAGTCATTTATTTTGAAGAAATTTATAAGTTGTATCTTAAACATAGAAATTAGAGTATTTAAAAAATATTGATCCCAATTTTGCACTGTTTAATGTTAAAAGGAATGCTGGAAGCCATCCGTTTTATCATGCGTAAAATCATAACAATTTTAAACACCAATAAGTATTTCTAAGTTCTTACCTTTCATGGTACTCTAATAAAATGTTGGCAACCACGCCCACCCGGACCTGGTAAAGTGCCCCCACCCCTTTCGATAGGTCCTTGCCTCTGTTTCTACCTATAAATACTGTATTTATTTATCTGATGCATGAAAAGATGTTTTTGCTAACTCAAAGGAATTCCAAAAATATTATAAATGTTTGTTTCATTTGCAATTTGCAATGTTTTTCATAATTTTTTTAATTTAAAACCCATCTTCATATTGACAAACCATGGCACTGCATATTGTTGGCATATACACAGCCAAGGAAAAGAGTAAGTTGAAGTCAAAGATCAGTTACAATAGAAAATGTAGAACTTCGCTTGTGTTTCCAAATTTCATCTTGCATTTCATCATTGACTAAACTCATGAATATATAAATTTTGCACCATGTTTGTAGTTCTGGGGAGGATTGCTATAAAACAGTCATAACTGGTGGTCTTAAATTACAGAATAAAACCAGCTCTAACAAATAGACGGTCTTAGCAAAGTTACCTCAGTTTGACCATTTCTAGAAAACAGTCTTTCCGACCGAGTATTGAAAACATTCATTATGTGTACATTCCCATTAGCGAGTTTTATCCCATTTATCTCATTCCCATTTTATCCTACATTTTCAAAAAATTGTAGGGTAATTCTGAATTAACCACCTCACTGACTTACAGTACCACTTTAAATGTTTATGAAGGATAGGAATATACTGTGCAGCTAAACAAGTGAAAACTATCCAATTATCCATTGTGATAAGACTTGACAAACTTTCTAATGGGGATGTACACTAATGTTATATAAGTTTTAATTTCATGATGGTGCATAAATAAACTGTTATATTTACAACAATTTATTAAAACAGCCAGTTGAAGGTTGGATAATGGTAACACCAGCCAAAAGTGGTTTAAGACCATTTAAAGCTTCCTCCAAGGAGGGATGACTGTGAAGATCACGGTATACCAATGGTCTATATTTAAAGACAAAGACATACATGGCATCATAATTATAGTCTTAATGCTGTCTAAAGACCACTTATAGCAATCCGCCCCTGAAAAGAAATCTTAAGTATTACACAGTGGTGTACCAAAACAGTTTATATATTTATTCATGACACTATGAAGACTTCTGTGTTCCATTTTTTAGTGATTAAAATAAAGAAAAGGATACCTTTCGGAACAATTACTCTGCACTTGATTTTGTTTGTGCACAGGTTTCGGCCATATCTCATGGCTGTGATTCACCACTACGATGGCGCCCTCTTTTGATGAAGAAAAATCATGAGCCTACACCCGGATAAATGGAAACGCCGCATCAGAGAAGCCATTGAAATACATGAACATCAACCCAGTTTAAACAAAAACCATGGTTTGGAATTGCTAGCAGTTTACTCCAGTCTCATCAGAGACCTCCCTCAATAGGGGGTCTCTACTTTTCTTCATCAAAAGAGGGCGCCATCGTAGTGGTGAATCACAGCCATGAGATATGGCCGAAACCTGTACACAAACGAAATCAAGTGCAGAGTAATTGTTCCGAAAGGTATCCTTTTCTTTATTTTAATATTTATCCATATTTTATCATGCAAACATTCAAGTAGAATATTAAACTCATCGGCAATGTTAAGCCGTGTACTCACTACATTGTGCGACAGTCGTACGACGGTCGCACGACTAAACCGTCGTTCCCTGTGTGTGTGGTTGCCAGACGTGATGACAGTCTTCTACTCTTCGGTCTGCGGTTTTTTTAGTGATTCAACAGGGAAACCACTAAACAAAAACAATCGGCCAAAGAGTAGAAGACTATCATTGTGTCTGGCAACCACACACACAGGGAACGACGGTTTTAGTCATGCGACCATCGCACAACACAGTGATGCTAGATACATTTGATTTCATTTTTATGCCCCTGGGCATATATGTCGGGCATATTTTTTTCATCCTGTCCATGTGTCTGCCCATCTCCTTTTTTGTCTGTTTGTTATCAACTTTAACTTTCGCCATAGTGATTGCATCATCAGAGGTAGGGCTATGAAATTGGCATGGGTGTTCCTTATGAGAAAACATTCTTGTAGGCCCTACATTTTGTTCATGTGACTCTGACCTTTTTCCTCAATTTATAGTCTGGCTTTCATGTACTATGTGCATAGTATTTCATAAACACATTTTTTTTTCATTCTGTAGTCTGTAATTTTTGTATCTTGTTTTGAAAACTTAATTTAATCTACTATGAGGAAGCAGAATTTTTTTTTTACATAGCAAATCGTGGCAAAATGGAGAATAAATTTAAAATGAAGATTTATTTAGAAAAAAAACAATGATATCAAATTATATAAATACTGATATTTATATTTTCAATAAAATAATTACAAAATATTCTCAGTGGAACAAAAATATTTTTTTTCAGATGTGTAATTATTCATGCGTTTAATAACAGACATAAAATAAAATTTTACATTTATTGAAAATCTCAATTTTTAGCATCAAAGAGCTTGCGAAACAAGGTACAAAAATCTCATAATAATCTTGGCATTCATCTTAGCTGTGTGCTATCAGTGTGTATTGCGACATTCATAGTGATCTACCAATATAAATAATCCATTCTGTTTGATGTGGCTTTTTTTTATTACATCATTTAATATCCTTGCGGAATCCAAATATTAAAATTTTTAATGTAACGACATCGGAATCTAATAAAACATTTAAATGATTAAAACACTTATCGATAATGACATTTTATTATACATTTATTGGATGATGATAAATATTAAATACCATTAATAGTACTGTGAAAATCAATCCTTACAGAGCCTATAAGTCTCATGGCACTGGAGACAATTATAGGCCTGTTCGGCCAAGAATAAGAAAACGAAATGGGGTAAAACTCTGATTTTTATCCACTAGTGGGTATGTCTGTTCGCGCGAAACTCTGATTTAAATTACCGGATGAATAGAAAAAAAAAACACAAATGATTTTGATTCCAATAATTGCTACGAATCCGAGTAACTCCACTTACACTATTGCCAATGCTTTTACTATAGACCAATCCGAGAAGAATGGCGCCCTTTATTGTCGTCGCCATTGCTGGGGAACTTAAATTTCCCAAAACAAAACACAACAGCTTCAGCGATGATTATAACTGTTAAAATTGTTATTTTTGTCTTTGAACTACATAACACATACAAGATAAGTATATTTTGTTTTGAGATGGAAAATTAAGTTCCCCAGCAATGGCGGCGACAATAGATGGCGCCGTTCTTCTCGGATTGGTCTGTACTAGGTTTTATAAAATGGTAAATTTATACCAAATAACGAGAGAATGCACTGATCGCTGCAATTTTATTGGAGCAAACTTATGATCTATTTTGGGGTCTAATGATCTCCAATGGCCAATGCTCCAACAAATAAAAGATTCAAGGGTATTGAAAATAATTATGAATAGGAAAAAAATGTGCACTACTCTCCATAAACAAACAATACTCCTTGTTGAACCATGTTCACATCCAGTAAAACATTGGAAAAGCGACTAAAAACGGGTTTTATAAAATCTACAGTACAGTAAAAGCATTTACAATAGTGTAAGTTAAGTTACTCGGATTCATAGCACGGCTTTTTAAAAAAAAGTTAGAATAATTGGAATCAACATTGCCTGTATCATTAGTGTTTTTGCTAGTTATTCGGTGTTTGTTTTTAATCCAGAGTTTTGAGCGAACGGACATACCACCCGTGGATAAAAATCGGATTTTTACCCTGTTTCTTTTTTCGATTCTCACCCGAACGGGCCCTTTGTACAGCTCAGGTGTACTGACGCAATTTCTATTTTGTGGCTTGCTTGACCAGCTATGCTTACACTAGGGTCAATTTTTTTCTTAGCCAAAATGGCTGAAGGTTGCCGATTTTTGTAGCCTAATTATAAATTTTGTAGGAAAATTTTAAAAATGGTTGAGAAATGGACAGTTTTTTGAGATTTTCATATGGCCAATCTGGCAAAAGAGTTCATTTTTATTTTAGCCAAATAAGAATTCCAATAGCCATTGGCGACTTGGCGAATGGTTAGAGTGATCATAGAGCAGGATGGCCCTTAACCCAAAATGTGGCAGAGCCAAACCAATGAGACATAAGTCACAAATGCTAGTTTTCCACAATAGGCAGAAATTTAAAAATGGTCAATTTTTTCAAATTTTATTTTATTTAAAAAAAATACAGTTCGTACTTTCAACTTTCATACTACCTTATGTTTGATCAAAATTTTTTTAAAGAATGCAATTCAAATGCCATTGCTTAGTTGCTTTTCAAATGCAGTTTTCTCAAAACTTACATTTTAAATGTTCGAACTTCGATTGTTAATAACTTCGCAAGGAACGATCGTATGAGACTTATTTTTTTATGCATGGTAAAGATAATAATGTGTAGTTTTATAATCCATAAAAAACTAAATTTTCAATTTTCCGACATGTCTCATTTGGCCTGGCTCTGCCACAAATGGTGAAAGTCTACAGCCAAAGGCCATTGACTTTCAGAGGAAAATCATAAGGCTGTAAACTACAGCAAAAACACAATTTTTATTTGTGAAATTAAAACCGAGGACATGTCCCCTGGTTGGACTATGCAGTACATGGTCCAGCTGATAATTAGGCCAGTAGGTTCTGTCAACCACCAAAACCTTACCCTAGATCCATCCTAAAGAACTTTGTGAATCACTGTAGCTGTAGAATAACATTGAATACCTTGCATAATTTATTATCTATTTGTGTTATGTTGTGTTCTCATTAACATATTCATAGCATTTGAACTAGCCTAGATAATATCTGGCCTTTTATCATTATCATGTTAATCAATTCATGTATTTTCTCATTATATATATTGTGTTTGTTTAAACTAACATGACTACAACTACTGTACTCACTAGGGTATAAAGAGTGTGTGGAATGCAAATACTGTATATCTGAGGACCAAAACGTTTCTCATTTATCATGTTTTTTGAACTGTCAAATGCTTACTTAATTATTAAAAGATCATTGAATTATTCTTTCAACAAATTAATTTAAAATTAGTGGGTGAACTTATATCTGAGTGCCTCCTTTTACATGAGGTAATTACAGTATGTGTACGATGGTCATAAATTGGTTCTTAAAAACAGAGCTCCCAAGTCTCCAAGATTGTCTTGAAGTCTCCTGGATTTTTGGCTTATCTTTTGGGCTCCCAAAATCAAATTTTCTCCCGGACTTTGGTTTTCTCCAGGAAATTCTACCGGTTTATGAAAGTTTCATAATTGCAGCATAATTTGGCCCATATTTTTAAAAAAAAGTAGATTGACCATTAGCAGTAATGAAATTTAGTAATGTTTGGTGAACAGTTATAACATATTTTATCGTGTTAAATCATTATCTATTGTACCATAAACAATGTGTTGATATTATAAATAAGCCACAATCGTACTGGACTTTTTTTGGTAAAACTAACCGACACGCTGGCTAGTTTTCCCATAATTAGTCCAGTGCGAACAGCACAGGAAGTTTACCTAACCATGGAGAAAAGGAAACCTACCCATGCCGCGTGGTTAGTTTAACCATGGTTTAACAGAGTCCCGCCTGCCCAGGAAAACTGACCAGACCAAGCAGGAAAATCCAATGCGAACAGTGCGACTTTTTTTTTAACCGACCATCCTATGTTGTAGGGATCTTAAGTCGGGCCAGATCGTTCAACATTATTTTAGACTCGCGCAAATACGACGCCCATGTTTTGTGTACATTGTTGTGAGCTCGAAAACCGGTCATATTAATTTGTTCTAAGAAAAATCCAAAGCATTTCAAGTGAGTATAACAGAAAAAAAATGATCGTTTTAATAGTAAAATGAGTAAAAAAAAAAGAATTTCCTGAAAAGTGATGCGCGTGAGGGTGATAAACTAAGTTTTTTTAATGGGGCCTAAAATAATGTTTCAAGTTTTTGGGACTTTGGAAGGAGTGGACCCTTAACATAATATTTATGCTAAAAATTCTTCATATTAAGATACAATATTATGTGATATACTGTAGCTAGCTACAAAATTGTTTCTATTCTAATATTCTCATTCTATATATAACCGTGCCTTAATATCAAAATCCATTTCTACATGTCCTATGGCATTTACTACATATTAAATTGATACTACAATTTCATAATAATTCACATATAATCCTCGGGCTGTCATTACTATATAATTTTGAGAAACAAAGATTTTAGATGAGATACAAATTTAAAAATTAATAGAAAAATACTGTAAGGCATTGAATATTGTATGTAGCTATAAGAAAATACAATGCATACTTCAAGCAGTGAGGTACATGCCATTCAATATTTCTACACTAATTATGTCATCATCAGATAGATGTAGTATATTTAAACACTTGTTTTATGGTTCTATGATCAAATGTGAAAATCTGTGATATGCAAATCCAGTGAATTATGTATTAAATAGTATTGAAAATTATTTGTACACAAAAATAATATTCAACGTCAACAAAAATAACATACACAATAATGATTCTTGTTTATTCTGTAAATAACCTCAGTTTCAATGAAGTGAAATTGCATTAACCCTTTCCAGTCGTAAGGTGTCTCTCCGACGCCATAAAAAAACCCTATGTTGCGTAGGTCGTCTCTCTGATGCCATGAATAATAATGCTTAAAAATTGTTTTGGAATTATGCTGCCCTCAATTAAAACTTCTGTATTGATGTCACATTATTCGTTCGATATTTCCCATTGGTCAAATAGTTTTCAAAATGGCTGCGCCCAGTTTCGAAGTTCGTTTTTGTCTGGAGGACGGTGTTTTCTGGACGGAGTGGATTTTATTTGGCCCACCTTGAGAAACTGGTAGTATTATGGTGACTTTTCATTCTATATATGATAAGCTAACACTAGGGAACGAAATTTTAAAAAATGGTTAAATTTGATCAATAAGTATTCGGCCTAGGCAAATTTGTGTTTGGCGGCCATATTTGTCACTTGACCTTGAAATGAGGTCAAAGGTCAAATTTTTTTTCTTCATAATTTGGAAGCAAAATTGATTTTCTATCACTTTTTTGAAATTTCTTTTAATTTCATGCATAAACTTGGGCATTTTACCACCTTTTAAGTATTGGGTAATACTACCTTCAGGCCAGTGGGAGGGTAGTGAGTCGGACATGAAAGGGTTAAATATATTTGTTGTATATTTTAAATAGTGTTGAAAATTATTGTTGTACAAGAAAATAGTAGTCAACATCAACAAAAGTAACATGCGCATAAATATTTTTTTTTTACAAAGCATCAGGTATTTAAAAAAAAATATATTCAACTTCAACCATGTAAATTTTGATTTTAAAAAAACTGTACTGATTTTTTTTAAATAGTGTTACTAATTACAGGTATTGAAAAAATAAAATTCAAAAATTAAATTTATTATATAAAGGTTATTAACATGAAATAGTATTCATATACAGGTGTTGATTTATGGTGGCACATCCCCCTCCCCTTATATTCATAAAAGTTTATATAACGTGACCTCCACTAAATTATCCAAAGTAAATGATGTTTAAAAACATCCTGAAAACATGGTAAAATTGTACAAATAAACTATATTTAACTAATTGTTTAGCTTGTCAAATTTAAAACAATGAACTTTGGCCTCAAATTATAAAAAGTTTCCCTTCCACTGTTAGTAATTCCTGGATCCATCCTCCTTATATAGAATACAATGCAATGAAGCAGTTATTTGTAGCAGAACATTTCAATAGAATATAATACATACATTTCTTAACAGAATTAGCATTGCAGGAAAAGCAGGAAACCTGTAGTTAAAGTTATTAATTGTTTCCCTCGAACGTTTAAAATAAATGTTGCAAATTTATGACACAAGGCAAGAAAATAAGATATTAATGAATGTGAATATGGGAGATTTTCAATTTAAAGAACATTACTAAACAATTTATTTAGTTTTTTGGTAATTTTTTAAAATGTTTACCTTTCTAAGATCATAACTGGCCATGTGTGAGTTTTATTCTACTATTTCTAGACATCGCTATTATAAATTGCAGTTAGTAAATACAGCATTCTGACATCACACCGCCAATGGCATTAAAATTTCAGGAAAGGTGTATATGCATGGTTTTAGGCCCCCAATTTCTAAAATATTTTTTTCTCTTGCTAGTGTTGGCATCACTTTAAATCTACCGCATCACTGTATGTTCCACTAAATTTATGATTAAAGAGAATGTTGATTAATGCGATATTCAATATGTATTTTTGCCAGATTTTTGGACAATATTTGTACTTGCCTCAAGATGTGAGATAAGAACTCATACCTGCCAACATTTGTACTCTCGAAAGCGGTAGGCCATCTCGTCGTCATGAAGCAGGTGCATCAGCGCCCTCGTTTTACTCGATTTTGCTTTGATGAGCAAAAAAAAAAACAGAAATAAAGGTCATTTCGCCCCGCTTTCCGTTGTTATGTGTAGTTACTCTGATAATGCTCATTTTTAGTGCAAATTCACTGCATATTTTTGGGGGGTTTTTTTGGTGTCTTTGATGCTTTTCACTGTCTATACTTTTATTTTGGTCTTAAATTTCAAAAAGCGGTAGGATTTCAATGCAAAAGCTGCTGTAGGCGATAGGGAGGTCGAAAAAGCGGTAGCCTACCGCCAAAATCGGTAGTTGGCAGGTATGAGAACTCACGAGTTGTTACTGTTTTATACCAAGATAATAAGTTTCTCTGACATTTTTTAACAGCGTTGAATCTGTATATTCTTTTCTCATTAACTTAAACTTGAAACCAATTTTAAGTTAATGGCTGGCAGCATTAAGGATTGGACAAAATCCCTACAGTAATACCTACAGTACAAATCACACTCTCTATTCTTTGTTAAATTATCAGTAGCATGTCCCGTGGCCTACATTTATTTAGGTTAAGTGTATATTGTACTGCATATTGTACTGAGAATATTTAATTTAATCAAATTTCATTACAGAAAGATGTTCAGTGAATGATATTAACTCAACCGCTATCCAGGAATTAATTATAACTTATTAGAAAACAAGTAATTTAAATCAACATCGTCTGGCAATTTATTTTATTTCTATTGTTTGATTGGTTGGACCCATATGCCTGCCTAAATATGGTACTTATTATATTTATTTATAATATTTAATGCCCTTGGAGCGGATACCGAAATATATATAATATATGATCCGTGTTAGTTAGGAGTGACATTGCTCGTTACCTGCGCAGAAGTTGGCAGTATGGTTCCTTGTCTATAAAACACCAGCGTTGTACTCGTAGAATGCCTGTATATGGTATGCATTTCCGGCACATAGGCACAGATCCACAGGCAACGGATTTACTTCAAGCTGGTTAAGTGGCCATTATTGGCAGCTGCTATAGGCCTTCTATTGGTGTCCTGCTTGACTGGGAAATCCCCAGGCAAATGTTGAACATGTTCAAACTTGATTCGGGTAAATTGGACTTGCGTGCGCCCCTCTGGGTTACTACTGGCAAGATTTGTGCTAGGTGTACCGTCAGGTACAAGACATCTGCAGGGGCTGCCGGGTAGCAAACATTGTTCTCCACCAGTCACACGCAAGGTTTGTCCAAAAAAAATGTGACATGGCCTTAAAAGTTGACACCTAGCCTTTAAGATCCACGGAAATAAACATCCAAACTCAATTTGAATTAGGGCTCGTTTCTAGTGGAAAGAAAAATGATTGAAAGTCAGTTTTTAAAATTAAAAGATACCAATTAAAAACATGCTATGGATTGAGGGTTGGAACGGCAAATAATCGATTATCGTGGTACAATTTATAGCGGCAATGCAAAAATACCGATTATTATGTGATCTCGGTCAAATCACAGGCACAAAAAAACAACTAGCCTAGGCCCTATGCCTAGCTTTACTTGTATCAAATGTGAACTGTTTTTGTGTCATTAACAAGAGAAATTCATATCATCATCATGTGAAATAACATTCAAAAATTATCTATCCATAGGCCTATCTATTCAATATACTGTAATCATCCGTTTCATTCACCAGTCAAATGAAACGATAATTAAAGCTAAGGCTAGGCTGCCAGGCCGCTTGGCCTGAGATCGTTTGTTTTACCGTGCTGAGCCTCAGCACGGTCTTTTAATCATGGCAAAATCATCGTTATGTCAGTACTAAAATATAATATTCTTCTGAATGCGATTGCGAGAAATTACTGCTAACTCATCCCAAAATTGAAAGCTCTTTGTTTGTGGATAATGGTGACGTAATTATCACTAGGATGGTGGTGATTTAACCAATTTTACTGTGGAGAAAAATAAGTTGCAACGCGAACAGATTAAAGGACACTCATAAAAATACCGATTAATTTTAATCGATTAATTTGTGTTTTCAGTAGAAACAGGCCCTTAGGCTTTTAATGAATTCGGATTTGTCTAACCTCACCCTCATCCTTAGCCTACATAGCTTAAGCATTATGCTCTTGCATACATTCAACAGAAGTAATCTGGTGATTGCAATGAAGTATGAAGAACCAATTACCGTAAGTTCCTTGAAACATGTCATGGCACCGCCTGCTATTCTCCCTATACAGTAATGGTAAACAAAGACACTGATATCACTATATATCGTACAGGTTAAAAGTGCAAATTTAATAATATTTATAGTTTTATAAATTTAAGTTAATTAAATATATTACTTCTTTCTTACACCAACAGTGTCTAACCATCATTTTCTTGATCAAACCTACCTTTCCCAGCTCCAACATCTTAGCTATTCTTTCATTAATTAAAGATATATTATTCATTAATGTTTCATTTAACATTAATGTTTCAGTTATTTTTTTTATTTATACTATAATGGCCTTTTTTATCTTTCTATTTTTATTAGTTTTTAGTTAGTTTTTTTAGTTTTTTTTTTTATTTTATGATTTTTTTTTTGTTATACTGTATTAAGCTGGCATAACGATTAATGATTTTTTATATGCAACATTTTTTTTTCGACAAGACTCGTTGCAATTAGTATTACAATGTTGTAAAAATGCTGTTGTAATTATAATATTCTCAGATAGTACTGTAGTTTGAAAAATTAGCTCTGTTTGAAGCTTAAAAAAAAAAATGGATTACTGTATATAAAAAATCAAAATTAATTTTAAACTTCACTAATTAATAAATATAAAATATAAAAATTACAATCTTCAAAGTTATTTCAAAGCCTTATTTAATTAAAGGGACATTCCTTGCTAAAACCATTTTGTAAAAAATTCTAAAATTAATTATGTTGTATTAAAATTTATAAAGATAACACTGATCATGTTTATGGAATTTTATTATTTCTAAACATAATAAAATTCAAAATTATTTCTTTAAATGTTTTGCAAAGATGATAACAAGTAACCAGACAATGCCTTGTAAAAAGTACTTTCCTCTTAAATTTACTTCATATTTCTATTTCATTTGGTAACCAATAATCCTAATTACTTGCACGACCCATGAGACCAATCAAATATGATTCAAGAGCATTGTATAGAGTCTGTTGCTTTTATTTTACAACAATTAAGATGAATTGGATGCTAGACAACGCGGCTGCATCGCTGTGTACCGCAGTTCTTTCATAACGCATCTTAGTTTGTTATGCTTGGCTCTGTTCAGATAAACTGTTGTATTTTTTAATTTATACTGCGAGTTTGAATGCAAAGTTTGAATAAATTTCAATTTTGTATTTAATGTGTAAGATCTCACCACAAAATGAGCATCATATTTGAAATGAAATCGAGATAATAATTGGCTCTGTTTAGATAAACTGTTGTATTTTTTAATTTATACTGCGAGTTTGAATGCAAAGTTTGAATAATTTTCAATTTTGTATTTAATGTGTAAGATCTCACCACAAAATGAGCATCATATTTGAAATTAAATTGCGATAATAATGTCTGGGGTCAATTTTTGAAAAAAAAAGTAATTTTTGGTCAGTTTTCATCCAGGAAAAAGTCCTTTATACAGATATTCTGAGATTTATAGTCTTTTAATTGTTTATTTTCCAATTGCTTTATGGACGGTTTTCTCAAAACTGTTTTCATACACAAAAACTTCAGATGTTCATGTCTTTGGATCTACTTATCCAATGAATGTATTTAAAATGTGCATTACAGCTTATACTTTGTTAGTGGATATCAATTACTCAATTTTGGATATTCCTACATGAGACTCGTGTTGTGGTGAATCTCAAATTGAGATAATCGCCAAAATAGGTCTGATGTCAAATTTTTGATAAATTTTGTTTTAATTATGGATACTATGGTATTTACATTTCATTATAACATACTTTTTTCAGTTTTCTTCCAGGAAAGTGTCTTTTAATTGATTATTTTTAGATTACTTTTTTAATTTTCTCAAAACTGCGTTTCCATACATAAAAACTTAAAATTCTCATCTTTTGATCTATCTATCCAATAAATTTCTTTTAAAGTGTAGCAAACAGCTTCTGTTCTATTAGAAGGTACCAACAACTCAATTTTTTTAATTTTTCACCATGAGATGAGACTCATTTTGTGGTGGGACCTCGCATACAACACTGTAGATTAGTGATTAACTTGTGTTTTGTACTCATAAATTACACATGGGGTGGTAAAATTGTGTTAAATCTATAAGCAACGACATTGCTATTTCCAAAATAAATCAGCTGATCTTTTAATACATCAGTTTACAGATTAAATAAATTTAAACAACTAAAATAGAAACAAGTTTGGTTGCGACACTTTTTTGTAAAACATAAATTTCTTGTTTATTATTAAGTTATAAACCATTGTTGTTTTTATATTATGATTGTTGTATCAAAAACCATCCAAATAAAAAATGTAGCTTGAAAACTTACAGCTATTAATCAGCTTAAAGGTACTATACATGTAAACATATTAACCTAAATTATAGAAAGGGCAAATTAAATGTAAGATACAGTAATTGAAATTAGTTGGACGAATACTGAGATACAAGACTAGTGATTAAGTGGAAATGTGTAGAAATTCAATTTGAAGAATTTATTGAAATGATCAGTTACTATCTATCTACGAAGTTATAATATCCAAATGTAAAAATGTACTGAGTTAATTCTGGAAAGCAACTGAAGCTGGGGAGACTAGCCATATAGTGCCCGCCTAAAATGGGTGCAAAATAGCATTTCCCACATTGTGATTTGATGGAAAAGAACATAGTGAAAAGATTTCCTGAATGATCAACGAATGGTACTGGGTCTGGGCAATAGCATTCCGGCTCCATGACAAGACTTCCTTTTGTAGAAGTACTGATGAAGAAAGTCTATCTAATGGTGGCAATAGAGTGGTTCCGACACCAGACTAAACTTCGACTTGAGTTGATTCATAGATTGAAAAATGTTAAAGATAGTGTAATGTATACTGTATTATTAAATTTATTATTAATAACATTTATTTTACAGTTAAAAATTGTATTTAAGATTGATAGTGATTGTACTTAAGTTTAGTAGATTTAAATTATTATCATTAATATTAGAGTTAAAAAAATAAAAGTAAAACAAACAATAGATAGATAGAAAGAAGAAAAAAAAAGAAAAAATGGATTGGCAATCCAGAATATATAGTGATTAAAAATTATTGAAAAATAATTGTATAAAATTTTGACATTCATCATCAGGTGTTAATATGCATTCCTGTCAAATTTCTTGTCGTGAAGCTGGAATGCTATAGGTCACACCCAGTAGCGATCATTGATCGTGCGGAAAATCCTTTACGCTAAACATTTGCCTAGATGGATGGCAACCTCTATCTCCTGCAAAAAAAAAAACAATCTTGTAAATATCTTAACTTTAACTATATGTAAACGTTAACAAAACTCATAGATATAACAAGTTAAAAGGGTAGGCCAGAGGGGATAACCAAGTCAATATTGGAGGATGAAAGGTATATAGTATATAACGATTTGTAGAATCGATCAGTTTTACAATCATCACTACCATTCAAGATGAGTTAATGTCTTATAAACTACATAACCAAGATGGATGGCAACCTCTGTCTCCTGCAAAAAAAGCATAATCTTGTAAATATCTTAACTTTAACTATATGTAAACGTTAACAAAACTCATAGAAATGACAAGTTAAAAGGGTAGGCCAGAGGGGATAACCAAGTCAATATTGGAGGATGAAAGGAATATAGTATATAACGATTTGTAGAATCGATCAGTTTTACAATCATCACTACCATTCAAGATGAGTTAATGTCTTATAAACTACATAACTACTGTATATGTGAATTAACATAAATCACAAAATGGGCAAATCGATGCAGCGGTTCAGTAGCGAAGATCAGCTGCGGTCAAAATGTTGTGAGTTATGAGACAATAATCATAACGAGAATGAAAGGACGGATTTATAGATTAGAAATGATCAGTTTTATGTTCATTATCATTCATACTCTTTCTCTTGAGCTTAAAACGTAATGTCAATACTGTAATGAATAACACAAGCTTAGAATACATTTACTGTAAACTCCTTTATTTTTGTAACCCATAAATTTTTGCGACAAATCAGCTATCGTGCGGTCGTGGCACTAGCAATATCTTGCAAGTTTTTTTTTCTAAGTTATAAACTACATTAATCTACCTAAAACATGGAGAAAATATTTATATGTGAAAGTTCTTTGAAATAAAACCAAAATTACGCTTACTTGTATACATTTCGTTGACTTCCAGTCAACATTGTCAGTACGATTGTGTCTGGTTTTCAGATTTCTTTCTTCCTCCTGGTGTTTTATCAGCAATTGAGAAAATAGTAGATAGTTATACTTTTTCAAGGTTTATGCCAGATCATATATTTAGGTCTGAGGGTGCCATTTCGAACATTTTGGAGGTTTTAAATTTTTAATAAATCAAAGAATTATAGCACATACACAGAGATTTTGTTTTATATGGAAAAATATTGAAAAGCGAGATATATTGCAGTCTCTAAAATTGTTTTATTGTAACCAACACATTCGCAAAACTTGTGAATTTTATTATTTATGAACAAAATCATGAAAATATAGAGCTTTGAATTATTCTTATGAATGTAACATATACTTTATCAGTGATTAAATATTTCCCTTTGCGCATTAACCTATTGATGTTCAATTTCATTTTATTATTTATACATTAATATGTAACTTCTTTTTCCTCTAAATATTTAAACATTAATGATGTTCAATTCAGTTTTCCTTTATGCATTTATACATTAATGATGTTCAATTAGATTTTCCTTTACATTAATTTTCAATTCCCAACGAATATTTTATGGTTCTGTACATATGTAAGTTTAAATAGGAAACAGGAAATATGCTAATATACATAAATTATACTGTATTATACCAAATTGTAAAAAGATACATAGGCAATGGTAAAATCGTAAAAACACAATGGAAAATATTTTAAATAACAGGCCCGTATTTAGGAATTTTAATGGGAAGGCTCGACTGACTCATGTGGAACTCCTTATGAAATCCCACAATGTACAACCAAACCAGGGGCGGATTTAGGGGAGCAACCAGCTATTATCGTCAAAACGTAGTTGCGCCCCCCCATTATATTAGGTGCGCCGGGTCAAAAAATTACCATAAAAACCCAAAATACGGGGGAAATAGGGTACCAGAGCACCAAAATTTTTTTTTTTGCTCGTCAAGATAAAATTGGCAACCACACCCACCTCGGACCTCCTGGAAATGTGCGCCCTCCCCCCCTCCCCCCTTTTTTG
>JAOTQE010066152.1:0-17723 GCA_025631205.1 Nesometra sesokonis
TGATTAATTACGCCTGCAGGGTAGGTGTAATTGCAAGAACCCAGTAAAATTGGTGGATTTTTGAAACAGATGTTATTGGCGTTTAACTTCGCCTGGGGCAGGAGTTAATTGCCGCACGCGACCGCCCAGCTGGAAGTTACTAGTAAAACTTTTATAATACGAACGGGCCCCATGTCATCCAGTGTACAGCTAATTTTCGTCCCTTCAGGCTAAGTGAAAATTCAGCCAAATGAAAAATGAATTAAATCTATTTCAATTACCATATTTGTGTTTCGATTATTAATTCAGAGTATTTCATAGGAATGGCATGAATATCCCCGGGAGATTGATGTGATACAATTATGATACATGTTTTAATGTATGTCGTTATTTTTATGATTGAAAGTGGAAATATAAAATACTATCAGAATTCAATAACTTACAACAAAATTGTACCAGGGAAGTAAGGTAATATTCTGGCCAGAGGTGGGCGGGGCCATCCATACTAAAATGTTCAGCCTAATTTCAAATTGCCACCCACCGCAAGCCCTGAAAAGGGTAAAGAAAAACTTTTTATTTTCAATTCACGGCTCTTACATTTTTGCCGCCCACCCTTGGATTTTTCTCTACATCTCTGATGTATCTACAGTGTAGCTTGGCTTATCTTGAATTTAAAGTTTGTATAGAAATATTAATAGATTATTACTGTGCCTAATATATTGTTTTGGCCAAATCTAATGTAAAATGTACTCCATACAGAGTACATTTTGGAATACCAGAAAAATGTTGTTGCTTAGGTAAAGACTAGAAAAAAATGGCTCCAGATAACTAGTCCTTTGTGCAAATTGGATACTATTATACTACCAACTTTTTTTGATGACAACCAGTGGTGGCGCCAGGAATTTCCTAATGGCAGGGCAGTTCCCCGACAAGGAGGGCAACCCCACAGCCTCCGAGAGATAGGCCAAGATTTCGAGGTGGGTGTGTCCCCAGTTTTTAATTTGACAAGCAAGTTGTTTGCCGTAATTTGTATGCCTTTTTCGGCCTACGGGGTGGGGGGGATTTTCATCTGACAAGCAAATGATAAATAAAAAAGGTTTTCCATACTTTTTTTCTTTTTCATCCAAAACACCACTGCTTTTGGGGCCATTTGTACCATATTTTGCTCTATATTATGTTATCCGAGAAAATCATTTGCATATGTCTATGAGTAAGAATTCTGCTATTGTGCGAAAAAATTGTCAAGGTGTGAGACGTCCAAAAATGCACGAGACTTGCGCATTATGTGTGAGTTTTAGCAGGAATACTACTGTAGTATTATAATAATAGCACTGCTCTTTCGACAGCATTTATTTTGTTTAATTCTGATTAAAATTAAAATGTTTAGTTTGTACACCAGATTTTACAAATTAAAAAGACATGTAAAATACAAATACAGTAATTATCAATTTAAGACATGCGACAGGCCTACTTAAAAATATTACATTTATCATACTGCATTGAACACAGCATTTATCTAGAAACATGGACATTAAAGAGTTTAATAGACCAAGGAATAAATGCATTTTTAAAATGGCTGGTATGGGTATAATGGGATCCGAGATGAAGGAGAGAGGGAAGAAAAATAAACTCATGAAAAAGATGGTGGGTTGGTTGGGAAGGAATATGCTTAATAAATGTGACAGCAGCAGAGTCAAACTTTGGATTTATATCTAAAAAATCTAAATTAACCAAGTGTCTTCCTCTACTGTACTCTCCTACTGAAGCAAGGAAAATAAAATATAAGAATAATATGATACTTAAGTTTGATACAATGTGTCATCATCGTGTTCACTTCTGCAAAGATTATTTATGAGACCCATTTGATGCTGCAGTGAATGAAACGAGATAATATGAACAGTTTGGAACGCTGTGTCGTGATCAAGTTGCAAAGTATACAGCAATACTATCCACACATCATCACAGTATTCTTAATTTGCTATTGATCCTAGATCTAGTGTTTCTAACATACTGCAGTTTAGCACTATTACGTACAGAACAAACCTCATTAAATTTTATTACGTTGATATCACTTCAAATAATTTGCTGTATGTTTAGCCATAGATGTATGGTTTTGCAAATTAAAAATAATTTCTGTACTGTATACTTCTACTGTAGTTTTGATCAAGTTAATAAAAATAATCTTAATAATAATACTTTTTTTTCTCACATTTTTTGTTTTCATGTTGTTTATTGATATGGACCATGAGTCGGAAATAAAATTGAAATGAAATGAATGAATGAATAGTGTTTTGATACTATACAATTTAGCACTATTATGCACAGAACAAACATCATTAATTTTTATCACATTGATTGATATCACTTCAAATAATTGACCTTCAAAATTTACATGTATTATGTATATTTATCCATGGACGTATGGTTTTGTTAAATTAAAAAAAGAAATTAAAACTCAATTTTTACTGAAAAAAACCTCATTAATTTATATTATGTTTATATCACTTCAAATACTTTAACTTCATTTTAATGCATGCTGTATGTTTAGCCATGGATTGCAAACTAAAAACCGATATTCAACTTAATTTCTGTACTGAATACTTCTACTGTAGTTTTGATCAAGTTATGAAATCTTTTTTGTTAATGTTTTTGACATTTTATACAGTTTACCACAATTATGTACAGAACAAACACCATTAATTTTTATTACGTTGCTATCCTTTCAAATAATTTACCTCCATTGCTTGCTAAATGTTTAGGCATGGAGTATTATTAACTTTAATGGCATACACTTCGTAATTTTTAATGGTTTTGCTAATTAAAAATCGGAACTCAATTCAATTTCAGTGGCTTTAACTTCTCCAGTAGCTTTGATCAAATTATAAAAAATAATCTTGATATATAAAAAATAATCTTGATATATAAAAAATAATCTTGATATATTAGTTTTTGACATGACATTTTAGCACTATTACTGTATGTACAAAACAAACACCATTAATTTTTATTATGTTGATTAATATCACTTCAAATATAATTTACCTTCATTTTAATGCTTGCTAAATGTTTAGCTATGGATGTATTATTAATGGCTTTTCAAATTAAAAACAGGAACTCAATTCAATTGCAGTTATGGCATACACTTCTATTTTTAATAAATTAAAAGTAACATGGATAATTATTTGTGTTTTTTACATGAGCTAGTTTAACACTATACCTTCAGAATAAACCTCATTAATTTTTATTACGTTGATCACTTAAAATAATTTACCTTATTTATGTGATGTATGCTCTATCATTCTATAGTACTGTAGTAATTTCTACTGCAATATGGGAATTCAATTGCAGTACTGTGCAATTTTATCAGGCTGAAAATTATTTTAGGGCCTGTTTCTACTGAAAACACACAAAATTATCGATTAAAATTGCATTGCAACTTATATTTCCCCTCAATGAAATCAATTAAATGACCACCATACTAGTTAATATTTACATCACCATCACCAATAAAAGATTTTGGTACAAGTTCTTTGGATTTGCTCGCTAGTTTGTTTACATATAACCCCAACTTTCAAAATTTTTTTCTCGCAATTACATTCAAAAGAATAACACATTTTAGTATAATTTCTTATTAATGACAAGAAACCAGCCATTTAATTTTTAAAATAAATTTAACGCCATGATAATGATGATTTTGCCAAGATGTCATGCTGGGGCACCGTTTCATTGGACTGGTGAACTTAAACGGACCATGATATACTGAATAGAGGTAGGCACATGGAAAAATAATTTTGAGTGTTATTATTTTGAATTCCACATGATTCTATGAATTTGTTAATGTTAATGGCACGACAGCTCACATTCGATACAAAACAAGTGAGGCTTGGCCTGAGTCAGTTTTGTTAGTTTCTGTGATTTGGACAAGGCTACATTAGTAATCTGTATTTTTGCATTGCCGCTAAAAGCGCTATGATAATCGATTATTTGACGTTCCAACCCTCAATCCATAGCGTGATTTTAATCAGTAGTTTTTTAATCAGTATTTTGGACCTCATCCCGTTTCTAATGCCAACAAAATTTTTTTAAAGCGATTTTTAATTTATTTTTTTCTCGCCAAGAAATAGGCCCATAGTGTTTCTGGCATGCTGTAGCAAAAGTGTTCTGAACAAACCTCATTAATACGTTATCAGATAACATTCCTTCATCAATAATGCTAAATTTAGCAAATTTTACCATGGAGTAAAGAAATTTCATGATTAAACCATTGAGATAACTCCATACAGTAAGAATACAATTAAATTACATTATTCTATATTTAATCGGATGTAAAATTAAATCTATATTTAGTTTCTGATATGATTTTGTTTGAACAGATCCTCATTAATATTTTCTTCGCCTATCATTATTTACATGCGTGCTGTATGTTTACCAAATTAAAAACCAGAATTCAATTCAACTGCAGTACACTTCTATTTTTAATGAGCTCGTAATAATATTGTAGTGTTTCTGACATCATGCAGTACGAACACAACCTCATTAATCGCTATTACATTGGATCATCACTTCAACTAATTCCCTCATTATTTACATAGAATACGTGTTAGCCAATTGAAAACAGGAACTGTATTCAATTGCAGGACACTTCCATAACAATGGACTTAATATTTTGAAAAATTCCCATTACTATGCTAATGTTAAAAACAGGCTTCCCACACCTTATGTTTTTATCATATTATGTTTGAATAAATAAGTATTAATTGAAGTACAGTGAAAAGATATTTTATTTTATTTTTTATTTTATTACGGTATTAATGAACAAGCAGCCTTGGTGTGAGCAAGCAGTCTAGGGTCTGAGGTGGTCTAAAGATTGCCGGTACTGTGTCGGCATTGAAGGCAAAGTACTGTACCCTTTCACACTAAGGCCAGCATTCATGAATTACCGCAACATTCCCAGTTCAGTTCTGTGTAAAAGGGGTTTTAGTAATGTTTGGATAAAATTTAACATGGATAAGAGCGATATTCA
Source organism: Nesometra sesokonis (assembly GCA_025631205.1). Lineage (NCBI taxonomy): Eukaryota > Metazoa > Echinodermata > Crinoidea > Comatulida > Antedonidae > Nesometra > Nesometra sesokonis. The sequence goes on from JAOTQE010066152.1 coordinate 5,003, forward strand.
TATCTTGACGTAAAGAAACTTAACATAAACAAGTTTTAACAGATCTTTTTTATTTTTTAATGACTCGTAGATTTTTCAAACATTTGGTCTTAACTGCATATACATGTAGTACAGTACCTTTTTATATTGCTTCTGTTCAAATTTTAATAAAGTTTTTATTTTTAATTTTCGATTTTATCCTTATTTTGCAGTATATGGTAATCAATGTAATATCATCTTTAACCATTGGATCACAGACTTTGCTGTATTTTGCAATTATTAATATTGTTTAATTTCTTTAAAAAAATCAAATTTACATACAGAGCCCATAAACAAAGAATTTAAACTGGAACTCCCAACTTATGAAAATGACTAAAGAGCTTGCATTAGTTAACATTTGAAATACTTTGTCAGTAAAAAAAAGTTTTTCAGAAATTCAGGGGCGGACAGTGACACTTAACAAAAATGTTCTAATTTGGCCTAATTTTGGGCCTTTAAAAAGGGTCTGACTTCACATGAAGCGTTGTATTGTGAGATAATTGCACATATTTAGATACAGTTGAAACTCCCGTAAGCGGACACCCTCGGGTCCGGGAAAAGTGTCCGGATACGGGAGGTGTCACTTACGAGAATTTCAGCCGATAGAGGGCAAAAGTTGTAAAATTATGTATACGTCCTTTAGGTCTCATATTTCACGGCATTGCCTCTTAAATTTCTAGACACCGCATTTTATACTATGTGGTTTGTCATGTTTAAGATTGGTTCCGTAATATGATTTTTAGCCAATACAGTACTGTATAAGGACGATTTTGTACAGAAATATTTATTCGTTGTACAGAAAAATCACTAAATTTTCAAGGATGTCCGCTTATGGGAGGTAAATTAACAATACATACAAAAAATCTAAATTTTAGGACAAAAAGTGTCCGCGTCTGCTTACGGGAGGTGTCCGTTTACGGGAGGTACAAAATGCACTGATTAGATAGGAAGAACAAACGGGTCTTTAAATTAGTGTCCGTTATGAGAGGTGTCTGCTTACGGGAGGTGTCCGCACAGGGAGGTTCAACTGTACAGTATAAAATTGTACTTTGTAGGTTGAGGTATCTTGCACACGAGGACAACCAGGGGCAGAAAGAAAGGGGGGCCTTTTCCAGGTCCGGATGGGCGCGGTTGTCGGTTTTATTTTGACGAGCAAAAAAATATTTAAAAAAAGGGTTATTTCCCCATTTCCCAATTTGGTGATCTGGTACACTGTTTTGGCCCATATGTATGTCTACATGTAATTTTAATTTTTATAGTGAATTTTGGACCGGCGGCCATAATATAAGGGGGTGCAACTACGAATTGATGATAACAGGGGACGTGCACCAACTATGCCCCCCCCCCCGCCAAAAAAAAAATTTACCCTGACAACAAACTTGATATTAAACCTAATAATATTCAAAATAGTTTATTGTAACTACTGTACAGTATGTTCATAGTGAAGCGTATTATTTATGAGACAAACATTTGATGCTGTAGTGAATTAAACGAGATAATATGAACAGTTGGAAATGATGTGTTATGATCAAGTTGCAACGAATACAGCAATACTATCCACATATCATCACTGCATTCTTAATTTGCTATTGATCCTAGATATAGTGTTTCTACTATGATGTAGATATTACGATGCAGTTAACTCTGTAAAAAAAAAAACAGAACACCCATCGGACAATCCATATTTTCTATCTTGTTTTTAGACAGAAGTCTTAAGCCGGGCACTTCCTGCGTCGTGCGACGATCGTACGATGGTTGCACGACTAAACCGTGGCTCCCTGTGTGTGTGGTTTCTAGATGTGATGCTGTCCTTTTACTCATCAGCCGACCGCTTTTTTTGAATGATTTCCCGGTTGAATCACTAGAAAAACTGTCGGCCGATGAGAAGGAGACTTTCATCGCATCTGGCAACCACACACAGAGGAAGCGACGATTTAGTTGTGTGACCGTCGTACGACCGTTGCACAATGCAGTGAGTGCCCCGTTTTATAAAACTGAGATACACTACTGAGTAGAAAAAGTTTGCTCAAAATTCGCAGTGGCTAATTGTTACACCAGGCGTAATCTCAATCCTGTAGGCTATTTTTACACCACTCTAAAACGTATGCACACTTAAGATTTATTTTGGACATTGGCAAATTCACAAAACAATCGCGACTGTGTAGGCTAGGCTTACCTTAGGCTCACGAGGTGCAATCTCAAATGGTCAGTTTTGGCGGTTTACAGTGGCGTGGCCATTTATAACAATGATGGATTGTGAAAACAATTTACACGATAAAGGTATCATTTACACTACCGTAGTTATGTACATTTGGCCATTGTTTTCGCTCCCATTAGTTACCACTGAGCCTCAAGCTGCTGTTTGTGGATGTTCACACGTCAGCTTGCTACCGATCACCCGTGTAACTACTAACAGTGTTCCTGCTTAAAAACTGTTACAAATCCAATGGTATGGCGCATGAAATGGGCAACACATATTTCAAGTCATGCCAACACAGATTTTTATGCCTTTTATTATTTTCCCCAACCCAATTTGGTTAAGGATTGCCACGCCCAAAACCGCCGAAACTGACCATGTGATTGCACAGTGTGAGCCTAGGCTACACGATCACGATTGTTTTGTGAATTCGCCAATATCCAAAATAAACCTACTGCGCATGCGTTTTAGAGTGGTGTAAGAATATCCTACAGGATTGGGATTACGACTGGTGTAACAAGAGCGAATACGCCCAAAATTTTTAGTTCCCCAGTGGTGAGAAAATTGTTTACAACAGGATATCTCAAGGTCAGGCAGTAATTAGTGACAAAATCATATTGCAACATAATTACCCATCATGCATCAATTGTGCAGCTATAGCTCTGACACAAGGGGGAACCTGACACACAGACGCATGTAGCTATGATCTGTAAACACACCGCCTACAGTTTTGTCAGCCTACAGTACACATTGACTGGGGCATGTCAACTTGTGGGCTTTGGCGGGTCTTTGCAAGTCAAGCATGCCTGGCTACTGCTGGCCTATGTGTAGGCAAGTGCCTTTCTGCCTACTGGTAATTTACGCTCTTGGTATTGTAGTCCCTGATTCCAAACCATTGAATGATCAAAAGCAGTTAAAATCAGGTACTTTTTGTACTGCTTAAAATGGAACAATATTGGCCATGTAGAAAAGTATTCTGATTACATTATGAAAATAAAATAAGTAAACACATTTAAATAAAAAGATCTACTTTATAGAATGTTACCATCTGAGACAAACATCGTACCATGCAATTAGTCACTGTCAGTAATTCATTGTTTAAATGCATGTTTATCGGTTTAATTTACGTTTGCCTCTTTGTTCTCATGCAAAAAACCATTCATGTTTTAAGTGTAGAGAGATTCTGCCTTCTAATCATGTTTTATTGCCTGTCATTACGAGCAATAAACAAAACACTGTACATTACTGGTGAGAAAGTGAGCAGGCTGTGCTGAAAATGAATAGGCAGTTTTCGACACGACGTGGCACTGTATGACGTGCAGCAGTAGTGTAAAACCACAGTGCAAAAGCGGAAAAAAAGAGCGCTCATTCGGTCCACACATAATATGACTGGCTTCAGCTGATTTGCCATTGCCCCAAGCACACAGCTGCGGTGACCATTATTTAGGATAATATTATGAAGTTTTCAAACTTGCTGTAAATCATACAATGTAATTCATATAGAGGCTACGACTCTACAGTTAAAGAATGTTTTTTTTTGTCATACGAATAAAATGCATACGCATACAGTACATGAGTTTTAGCTTAGGCTGCATTCCATCCAACCTATCGCCTCTATAGTAGACCACACAATCCTGCACTGAAAAAAAATCGTGGCTTATAAAACCAAAACGGCTTAATAATCGAGACGCATAAGAGTGTACTGTACAACGGTGTACATAGTTGTGTACGCCTTCCGCATCTCACCTCATTGCATCGCCATTTGGCAACCTTGCTATTGTGATCTCTTTGTTGAACAGCAACAGGGAATTTGCCATTGCCAATAACATTATATTTGCCATCGTGGCTATGAAATTAATTTTTCCTCATGGGTATAAAATAAAACAAATCAATAGGCCTTTAAAATGTAATGGGTCTTATTTGTCTCTATCAAGCATAAAATGATTGTCCAGTTTAATTACCATTTGTCTAAAAAATATTGTTACTGTACCAAGCACTATTTTAAAAATATGGGCTGGTCAGTTGAAATTTCTCGTTTTTTTTATGCTCCATTACCATTTTATGTTATTTTAAATTCCTACTGTTGGATAGTTAATTTGGGATATGTTTATGTATTTCTTACAATTTTCAGGATTATTTGTAGTCAATACAGTAAGTCGCGAGATGCAAGTTAAAATAATAAACAACCCTGATTTTTTTTAAGATGTTAGGTCGGTCATGCTAGGACAAAAGAACAAAAAATACTGTATTTAGGCCTTGTTTATCAAAACCATCTACATCATTACCTGTGCAATTTCCTCATCAGCATACTTAATATCATCAAACATACTGTAGGCCTACAGTATCACTGAAACTGTGCATTACAGTATCATTGTCCTTAATAATTATCAACATCAAATACATCTTTATCTCAATCACCATTACTCTTACAATAACCAACATGATCATTTCCTAAATGGAAATATTTCTATTGTATTGTACATTGAAGTGATTAAATTCTGTAGTTCTTGATGTGTAATTTTCTACACTAATTTGTTGTACTCTTTGTAGCTATAAGCACAAAATTGCCACAGTACTTATCATTATTGAAAAATGCTAATTTAGATGAAAGCGAACAAATTATTTTCACTGTGGCATTAACGTTAATTTTGCCGTTACATGCACTTAATTTAAAATCGCCTTGCCTCATTAAATAAAGGTACGCATATCAACGCTCAATAGATCTCGTTTTTTGTCTCCTTTTCACACGGGCAGCTGCGTAAATTAGCTAGAAGCTTTATGACCTCAGTTCCGTAAAGGTTGGAAGTTGAAATTGAGAGTGTTTAACATACTGATTGTAAATTTGAGACAAAATTAGCTGTAATTAATATCTTTTCATTGCTTACTGTGTACTCCTATCACCTGATGTTGTAAAGTAGGCCTAGAGTACATTCAATTTTTTATTACAAGAAAATAGTAATATCACAAACCAGATGTGGTGTTGGTAGTCTTAGACAAAGCAACCCTCCCGCCATCCCCGGTAAGATCGAAAAAGATTGAAAAGTTTTTGGTGATTGGTACTGTATACATAGGGTTGTTCCATTATGGCGCCAAGGGTTTCCGGGATGTGCCATTATTTATTCATATTTTTTTTCGAGGGGTGTTCTCCCACGTTCGGAGAAAACAGGCATATATGTCGGTCTTATGTAGGTAAGTATTCATGAAATAGACTAAGGTATTTTAAATTTTTACTACATGATGAACACAAATTTAAAGAAATGTTCATTGATTTTTTGTATTATAGATTTATGTTCAAAATTGATAATTTAAATAACTTTTGTATGTATTTTTTAACTAGGTACTATAACATAATACAGTTGAACACCCCTAAATTGATCACCATTCACTTTCCATTATGTTTACTATGTTTACTCTACGATTAACTTTTTCTTACAGTAGACAAACTGGCTAAAGGTTGCCCATTTTTAGCCAAATTCTAAAATCTTTCGCCTGACTCTTAAAAACAATAAAAAAGAAGTCCTGTAAAATGGCCATTTAAAAAAATTTTCATTTAGCCAATTTGCCGAAAGAGATCATTTTTATTTCAGCCAATGAGAATTTCAGTAGACATCGGTGACCTGGCGAATGATTAGAATCACAGAGGAGTTTTTGCTATAACTTTCGTACCAAAATCCACCAAAAAAATCTTTTATAATTTTTTCACAGATTGACTAATTTTTCAGGATATCTTCTTTATATCATGATACAGTAAAGAGTATCTCACAAAAGTCTGAAGGAAAACAAAATTGATAATTTTTTAAATGAACTTTGAACTTTATATTTTAGTTTCATGACATGATAGCATAAAGCCAAGAGGTATTTTTTAGCTTTAAAATGAGACCAAACTCATCTTCATGGGTGTTACTGAGATAAGGTCAGTCAAGTATGAGGTTTTGCTATTAGCAAAAAAGTTCACGCCTATCTCAGGCGCGGATCCAAGGGGGCCCAACGGACCCTGGCCCCCCCTTTTGAAACCAAAAAAATACATTTTTTTGCACAATTTTGAAGAAAACGGGCAACCACGCCCACCCGAATCAACGTTGACATGAAAGTTGGCCCCCCCTTTTGGTGGATCCTGGATCCGCCCCTGTATCTTACTAATGAGTGGACTGAAACCAAAAATGTTTCAGTTCTGAGCGTTTCATATGGTGTCAAACTAAATTCAAAAATTATTAAATTATTAAATAATACCCTGATGCTTTCAACACAATTTCGACAATGTTCCTGAGAATTACAATTAAAAATTTTACCTCCGACATTGTACTTGATTCCATCGAGTGATGTATACGCAACAATTACACCCTTCATGTTCTTTGACGTCCTTGATCCCTCCGACCCCATATTGTAAACCTTTTCTTCCGTTTTCTCTAATGGTCGTTTGCGCTTTGAGGTGGATACATCCTCCATTTCTTGAGTCTCGCTCATGCTTGCAAATAAATCAACAAGCCACCGTTAATATCTGATTTTAGCGATACATAGTCCTGAAAAATTACGAGAAACCGGTAAAATATGACCTTGGGGAGACAGTTAAAGTTTTTAAAATCCGGATGAAAGGTTTGATAATTCCATGTGTAGCTTCTCAAGCATTAGTGAAGTCTATCAACACTTGCAAGATTATTGATGGTCACGTGTGCTATCATAGGTCATCTGAAAATATAAAACATCAATAAATTTAGAGAACATGTAAACAATTATCTTCTGCAGTTACTGCAGTATCTATTGCTGTTAAGTTTACTGCAGTTGCTGCAGTAATCCAGTACCATTAGGTTTCCTTTTGGTGACTGCAGACACAAGGTCTCATCTCAACTTGTTGCTTCCAAAAATTCTCTTTCAGCTAATGATGAATTACTGCAGTACCTGCAGCAGAGTATTTCTGACATAGTCCTGTCACGCAAAAAACTGGTCTGGCCGGACAAAATTTAGTACTACAGTAAAACTGGTCCAGACTGGACAATTTTTTAAGCGCTAAAATTGGTTTGGACTGGAAAAATTGGACAAGCCTACGGGACGGCATTTTAGTAGCCAAATTACTAACATTACTACTGCCTACAGTACTACCTCTACTGCACAATACCATTACAAATGTACTGGTTTTCCATCTTACTTTTAAAATTCACACAGGCATGTGAAAACAATGTTACAGTGTACAACATAATACATAGCAGGCCTTGCCTTTTTGAGGTGAGGGAGAGCGATTGCTCACCTAACAACATTCACCTAAAATGCCCTTAAGATGTTCCAATAAAAATTGGTAAATTTCAACACCTGTATGTGTTTAGAGAAGCAATTTGTAGCACATCACAGTTTTTTCAAAGGCAAGTCCTGATAAATTGTTCCACCAATGTCTTTATTGGCTTTCACACTAATTAAGAGGAAGTGGACGTCGTCATAAAGATAACATAAAATGGTCAGTACTGTAACTTTATATGAAATATATAAACATCCCATGCCCACTTTTTATCGAAAAACATATACACATAGGCCTCCCGGCTAGTTAGCAGTTAAGTAAACATGTTAGAGTATAGAGTAAACGCTATGTTCAGGCTGTATGTTGTATTGAGATCCGTGTGTTGTGGAGGACTCAAGTTGATATCAGAAAAAAGTATCTGTGCATGCATTATTTCACATAAATGTATCTATCTATTTATTTGCATGAGAATAACAAAATACTGTAAAGCCCTAAATTTTCGAGGCCTTAAATTTTTGCGATATCATGATTTGAAACATTTTGCGACCTTTTAATTTTACGATGGGACATTCTAATACAATTTTCGCGATTTTGGCCTTTTATTGTGTTGCACACAATGACTGTTATTTGTTCATAAACTTATTTTTGATTGAAGACGATGATGTTATTAGGTTGTCCTAGGTGACAACGTCGAAGCCTAGGCCCGATCCACCTACCTGTATGAGTGAATGATGCTCCAATTTATCTAGCAGGTCTCGCGTTCCTTCAGTGATCGAGTGAGTAGCTTTAGGCACAACCAAGCTTAGTTAGTAGTAGGTAGATTTTGTGTGACAAATTCCAAAGATTTTATTCACCCATTCCCACATAGAATTCCAGCCTCCATTAGGCTACAATCGTTTATTGATCATTTATGTAGAAAGACTGTTTCAAAAAATGTGATTCTTCCGTTTTATTTTCATCGGTAAGCAGGCCTAGGCCTACTTTAAAATTACCTTTCATTTGCCCGTGTTCGTGATCGACAAGAAAAGTGACCCGGATGTATAACACACCTTTTGCTTATTTCTAAGAAGTACTGTATGGCTGCGCCCATGTTTGAAATATTTCCTCTCAAAATACTGATTTGTTTATTGATAATAGATGTTGAAGCCACAAATCAAGAGATACATTTATTGCATATGGATTTTTAATAAGTGCAAAATTATTATTTTCACAAAATAAACATGTTTTTAAACGATCTTCTCAGCCTGCCTATTATTGGGCTTGGCGGAGCCCACGCCTACGGTGTGGGTCTCGACACTCGGCGATTGCCACGAAAGGCCTACTCTGCTCTCTTTCGTAGGGGATATAGTCATAAACTATTAACTGTTTGTTTGTAGTAAACATTTACTGTGATTCGTATGATTGTCAATTAAAAAATAAAAAACAAGATCATTTATTTTATACATTATCACATCTTTAGGAAAATATGTTTTGGCAATAAATTTGATAAATAAAATCTTTCAGATTTTCGGGATTTTTGCGCACCCTAATAATGTTCGCAATCGTCATGCTATCGCGAAAATTAAGGGCACGCAAAAATTTACTATTTATATTAGGGCTTTACAGTATACACTTCAAAGCTTGAAAATTTCCTTGAGAAATTGTTGGAAAATCTAGATGAATTTTGTGTTGTTTAGTAGGACCAAGGTTGACATACGATCTATTATAGGCCTAGGCAGGTCAGCAATTGATGATCACAAGCTTAGATAGGCAAAATGGGCCTGGTCCATGTATTATTTGGTCAGGCTACAGTACAGCTATGATCAGGGATAATTTGGCAGGCCCTAGGCCTAGACCTAAAAGCAGTAGGCCTAGGGCCTCTAGTTACCATTCTAAAGCTAGGCCTAGGCCTAGCCTAGGGCCTAGGCCTTGAATAAATTTGAAAAACATGATTCTTACTTTTTTTAGGATTCACAAATTGTCACAATCAATTTAAAAATGACTGTTTTTTAATTGATATGTACATGTAAAATAGCTAGTTTCTAGAGTAACCTTGCAATACACTTTTTTAGGAAATGCTAATAATGGCCAATTAATTTAGTATTCATTGACTTACAACAACAATGCAATACAAAGACTACACATCACAGGTGTTGATTTCAGGATGTAAACAATCAAACAATGATCACAACCCGGTCTGGGTTGGTTAAAGGGGCAACCGAAAAAAATCAACGAACAAAAGCAGAGCCAGTGTATCGAAATAAGATCGACGATTGTGAGCACAACATCAATGCGGATAGATAATATAAAACATCAACTCACTTTGGAAATAAATTATCTAACAATATAGATCCATAAGTTGTAATATGATAAATTTTAAGCAAGGTTCCAAGCGATGAAAGCCAAAACTATACAGCGGTGTCTGTGACCTCTATGCGATAACCCGATAACCCCTCGGGCAAAGATTATATATAGCGCCGCGCAGCGGCGCTATATATAATCTTTGCTCGGGATTGTTAACTTTAGCAGTCCAGACGTTACATTACATAGCCATTACAACTACGATGTATTACAACGTCTAATGCAAATAAAATTTGATTGAGGGCGTTATACCAATTTACTGTAACGCCAGAAAAAAAATATTATTAATTTTAAATCAATTAAAAGAAAATAATGGCAATATCACTATGTTTCACGTTTTGAAACAAAAAAGCAGGTCTAACTCTCGCGCATATAAGGGGCTGTCCATAAATTATGTACGTAACGCTATTTTTTACCATTTCAAAGATCACCCACCCCCTGTACCTGTAATTTTAACGCTCCTCAACGTATTGTCTCAATAGGCTACCACCCCGCCCCCCCCCCCGCAAAAAAAATACGTCCACCAAATGGATAATAAGGGTCTACCACCAGTAGGCCCTAATCATTAATGTGCAATAATTCATTAATATAATCTTCATTTTATTCTACACCAATTAAAGCCCTGTGTAACGTGGACAATTTTGCCTCTTTCCATAAATTCAACTTGCTAAATAAACTGAATTAGCTATAAGCTATACAGTAGGCTAAAATATAGTCTTATCTGTAAATTGAAAACAAAATTTCACAAACAACACTGTATCTGACTGATTTCAACGCTTCAAATATGTCATTAAGGGCCTTCCCTTCTACATGGTTGTACACAAACACACTGTTTGCATCTTAGCAAAGGCCTAAACGTATAGGCCTTATGTTTAAAGATGTTAAAATACTGTTATACTGTATATGTCGATATTGAAGATCTAGAGAAAAAGAAAACAGGTTTCCCATGCATTTTCATATAGATATTCCAATACAAATGTTTAATTTTAACATGGTGAGGGAAATAAAAATGTTATGTAACACAACATAAAGACCTACCCACACCCTGTAACGCACTGTAACAGAAATCTACATACCCACCCATCTCCCTGTGCGTTATGTAATTTATGGACAGCAGCTTATACAGTTGAACCTCCCGTAAGCAGACACCCTCGGGTCCGGGAAAAGTGTCCGCTTACGGGAGGTGTCCGCTTACGAGAATTCCGACCGATAGAAGGCCTAAGTTGTAAAATTTGGTATACGTCCTTATGTCTCATATTTCATGGCCTTCTCAGCACAAGTGGCATCTCAACTTCCTAGACTCCGCGTTTTATGTTTTATTAAATATTGCTTATCATTTTTAAAATTCGTTCAGTTATGATTCTCAGCCATTACAGTACAAGGACGATTTCGTACAGAAATTTGTATTCGTTGTACAGAAAAATAACAAAATTTTCCATGATGTCCGCTTATGAGAGGTAAATTAACATACAAAAAAATCTAAATTTTAAGGCAAAAAGTTCCCGCGTCCGCTTACAGGAGATGTCCGCTTACGAGAAGTACCAAATGCACTGATTAGATAGGAAGAACAAACGTGTCTTTGAATTAGTGTCCGTTATGGGAGGTGTCCACTGACAAGAGGTATCCGCACAGGGAGGTTTGACTGTAACACTTGTAGCTCAAAAGCATAGCATGTACAATAGTCATGTGGCAATGTTTACACCTGTTGAAAGTTGAGACTTATGGTCAATAACAATCAATCAGTATCTTTTGTATACATTCAGAGGATACATTTACAAAATGTTATGTTTATCAAAATCAATCAAAATTCATGCTATATTAATTGTGAGTTTCACCACAAGTTGCATCATAGATGAGATCAAATTGAGAGAATTAAATCACCAAAATAGGTATGAAGTCATTTTTTTGAGAAATTTAATTTTAATCAATTATTGGTAATATGGTACATATATTTCATCACAATATAACTTCTAGGTCAGTTTTTATGCAGGAAAGTGCCTTCATGGAGATTTTCTGAGATCTATAGTCTTAATTGTTTATTTTTCAATGGTTTTATGGTCGATTTACTCAAAACTCTGTTTTCATACTTGAAAATTTCAAATTCTCGTATCTTTAGATCCACTTATCCAATGAATATCAGTTAAAGTGTAGGTTACAGCTTATATTATGCTCTATTAGAAGATACCAATAATTCAAGTTTGGATTTTCCTACCATGAGACTCATTTTGTGTTGAGACTTAACAATTGGCAAAGAACGGCATCTTTTTTTAATTGCCTTGGTGTACCAATGTTGAACCAGCTTAAAGCATACAAAAATTATTATTATGTGTTCAATTACGTTTTTTCCCTTTTTATGGGTGTTCAATTACGTATACTTCCACCTTATATCAAATAATTATACACATTGTATACATACACAACAATACTAGACACATTCCATTTTATAAATTTGTTTGTATTTTAACAATTTTGCTGAAGAAAAGCAAATTTTCAATTTGGACAATAAAGTTATCGTGTACATTCTTGACTACAACAATGATACATTTTTAGCAGGGGAGGATTTAAGTGGACGGACCAGCTCCGCCTCCTATCCCCCTCCCCCTCCCCTTTCGCAAAAAATAATATATCAATATTATTTACATTGTCTATAAAACGAAAAATATTCAGCAATCATAAGACAGGAATTGGCCCCTTAACAGGGGCGAATTTACCCCCCTCCATTATTGTCAAAACGTAGTTGGCCCACCTCCCCTTATATTGGTGGCGCCGGGTAAAAAATGAACCATTTCATGAAAGTAGACATGAATATGGGCTAAAACAAGGTACCAGAGCACCAAAATGGGGGAATAACCTTTTTGTTTTATTGCTCGTCAAAATAAAACCGGCAATCACGCCCACCTGGAAAAGAGCGCCTTCCCCCCCCCCCCCCCCCCCCCCCC
>JAOTQE010066163.1:0-17723 GCA_025631205.1 Nesometra sesokonis
GAAATATAAACAAATACAAAGAAAATTTGTGTCTATTTTGTCCAATAACTTCAGTTACAGATGTCCGATTTTGATAATTGACCCCTCATTTTAAAGCTTGTGAAAAGTGTAATATGTTTTTAACAACAACTCAATTTTCAATTTTCCTACAACTTGGCAGTTTTGCCATGTCATGCCTCATTTATGCTTTGTCAGGATTGAACCTCCCACCTTGGACAAGTTACAGTGCCACTACAAATTATTCCTTGCAAGAATAGGATGCATCAATTTATAATTCTATTCATTGAGAAATTACTATTTGATATTGTCAACAACTAAACAAAGAAACTGCTGAACTGATGGCGCATTCACTTGTAACTTTGATGATATGTGGCAAAGCCAAGCCAAAGGAGGCACAAGCCGAAAAACTGAAAATGGATTTTTTGTTTGTAGATTATTAAACTACACATTATTATTTTTAACATGCAAAAAAAAATCAGTTTCATACGATGTTTCTTTGCAAAGTTATGAACAATCGAATTCCCAACGTTTAGAATGTTACGAGAAAACTGCATTTGAAAATTGGTAATCAATATACTGTGACTAAGGTGGTTCACTTTAAAATGCAAATTTTTGCAAATTAACTTACGTCTGAAAGTATCTTAGTTAGAGCTCTAGCAACGGTGGCATTCTTTGATGCATCGAAGAAGCTAGTTGCCTTTCCCAGGTTACCTACTCTGCCGGTTCGACCAATTCTGTGCACGTATTCACTGTCATCCTCAGGAAGGTCATAGTTAATGACATGCTTAACTTTTGGAATGTCGAGACCACGAGCTGCAACGGATGTGGCAACCATGACGGGAGCTCTACCGGACTTGAAGTCTCGGAGTGCCTCCTCTCTCTCCCTTTGCATACGATCACTGTGTATAAAAGAAAATACCAATACATAAATACAAGAATGTATAATAATAATAATAATATTAATAACAATAATAATAATTTGATTTTATAGAGTGCCTTACACAATAAAGTCTCAAGGTGCTGTGGACCAGATTTTACACATTCCTATGACTTTCTACGCCCCTAAGGGTCCCGTCGTGTCCTGTTGCCCGAAAAACGAGCACTACAGTCTCCTGTCCACAACAGGAGATGTATGAACCAGTACACCGAGGTTACACCGAGGTAACCCCCTACACATCTCGAAAGATGTACTGGGTTCTTTATAGTGCACATGAACCGTCTGTGTATACTGGGCCTGCGGTTTATAGTCCATATCCGAGAAGACTTGTTCCAGCACCAGAACCATGGTGTGAGCGGGCCTCGAAACCATGCTGTTTTTTTTTGCTATTGTTCACGGTTCCCCTGCCTTAACCGCGCAACCATACAATTTGCATGAGCAGGAGAAAATGAAGTACAGTTTAATTTGTCTAGGTTGATCTTGCTTAGGTCGAATTACTTCTCAGTAAAACTTACTTTTCACGCCAGATTGATGTTTTCCATCAATTAAACGGCTATATTCTCTCTGAAGTTTTATTTTGTCAAATTAAAATATTCTAATCTAAATTATACAATTTTTTTATTAAAAGTTGTAAATATTATACTGATCTGCCATGTTTTTATTATTTATTTACTCCAAAGCATTATACAATTCAACAGAATAGAAAATAAAGCAGATGAACAGTCTAAATTTAGTAATTACCATCGAGCTATATGTGCGACTTGCGTGTCGTGTGCAAAAACAGCACCTACAATAGAGAGGAAAGCCTGGGCGACATACGTGCGTGTACGATCTACAGCCTACAACAGAATTATCAATGAAACCGTGTAGGCCTAGCATGAATGTGTTCAGTAACTATTAGCGGCTTTCTATATGAGAATAAAACTAAAAGGTATGTTAGTAACTAAACAAGTTTATTATGTTTAGAAACATACAGCAAATTTCCAAAGAAATTTGAATTTCTGGGTTATATTTTGGAAAGAATGCTCCTTTATCTATATATTCTAGTCAAATCTGGTTCAATGTCAATTTAGATTTGACTGAGGCAAGTTTGACAGTAGCAGTGTTCCAATGAAAAGTTCTACCAAAGTAAGCAATTACGACAGTGTATTTTTTTTACATTCAATCACTGGGAATAATAAAACTGTATACACAGAAATTTTAAAGTATTTGTAATGAAGCTGATTTGTTTAAAAGAATACTTTAGCAAGAATATTAGGTACTGTACTTGTGCGAACCAAAGATAATTAAATTTATAGCACTTTCATTTCATTGTGAGGTAATGAAAAGCGAACATGCTGACATAGATTTATTGAACAAGGCAATCATAAACTATTATACCCTCACCCATGTTTTTCTATCCAACACGTCATCTAAAATCTTAGTGACTGTAAACTGTACTATAGTAGCAAATTTAGATGGCCCGCATAGACCTAATAATATACAGTAAACTTTGACTTGGTACTTTGCAACACTTCCAGTTTAAGTCAAACACGAAGGGTAGTGAGGGCGCTGAAGCTGTTTATTGTCTGAGATCATTGCATATATCTTCTTTAAATATGATTGGTGATGTAGATTTGATTAAGTTGTCCGGAAGAACGTACCATTCACTGATTGTTCTTGGAAATAATGAGTATATTATAGCAGTTTTTTGTTAAGTCGTCTTAAAACATATGGTGGAGCATTTGCGGTTGCGGCTTTTAAACTTTGGAACACATTGCCCGATTCCATTCCTCAGTCTTCTTCTGTGAATATTTTTAAGACTAGTTTGAAAACTCATCTTTTTTGATGTTTTGTGATTTATTTTGATTTGTAATCAATTAAATTTTCCATTCTTCACAGCGCTTTGAGACATTCTCTTGTTTGTATTAAGCGCTATATAAATACAATTACATTACATTACATTATGACAAATGCCTTGGAGCTTCTCTAACCATTTTGCTTACCCATGAATACTTGTAGTAGGAAAACCAGACTGACTCAGAAGAGAGGCAAGAAAATCTGCAGAACGTTTTGTTTCAACGAACACCAAAGTCCTATCCTCTTCTGCAAATAAAAGCAAGTG
Organism: Nesometra sesokonis; assembly: GCA_025631205.1. Classification (NCBI taxonomy): domain Eukaryota; kingdom Metazoa; phylum Echinodermata; class Crinoidea; order Comatulida; family Antedonidae; genus Nesometra; species Nesometra sesokonis. The sequence goes on from JAOTQE010066163.1 coordinate 3,042, forward strand.
TCAGTAATAATAGTACAAATTTAGTAACGAAAGTTAAAAATGTGTGCCCTTAATTTCCGCGAATTTTGCGATGACCCGACGATTGCGAAAATTAAGGGTGCGCGAAAATCGCGAAGATTTTAGTTGTCAAAAAACGATCGTCAAAACAGAGTTTCTAAGATGTGATAATGTATAAAATAAATGATCTTTTGTGTTTTTTGTTTAACTGACTATCAATCACGAATCACAGAAAAACATACTACAAACAGTAAAATAATATGACTGATCCCCTACGAAATACAATAGAGTATAGCCGCTATCATCAGAACCCCACTATAGGGACCCACGACGTGGTCTCCGCCAAACAGAAGGCCAATATAGTGAGGCTGAGAAGATCGTCTAAAAACATGTTTATTTTGTGAAAATAATAATTTTGGCACTATTCACAAATCCATATGTAATAAATATATCTCTTTTTGGAGTTTTGACCCTCAACATCTCCTTATCGATAAAACAAATCCGTATTTTGAAAGAAAACATTTCAAAATAAGCCACCTGGGCACAGCCATTTTTTCTTAGAAGTGGTGGCGCTATACTTTTCAGTACACAAACACATGGGCAAATGAAAAATGATTTTAAACTAGGCCTAAGCCTAGGCCTCCCGACGAAAATAAGATGTTGAATCCGATTTTTTTAAAGGAGACATTTCTCATAAATGATCAATAAATGATGGTAGCCTAATGGAGATCTGGAATTCTACGCGGTAATGGTGAATAAAATTGTGGAATTTGTCGTGCGAAGTCGGCATGATTGGTCCTAGCGACTCGATTTCAAACAGAAGGATCGCGAGACCCGCTAGAAAAGTCGGTAGTTCATAGAGGTAGGTGGATCGGGCCAAGGACATTGTCAACGTGGACAAGGACAATCATTTTCAATACTAACATCATCGCCTTCAACCAAAATACAAGTTTATGAACAAATAACAGTCATTGTGTGCAACATAATAAATGGTCAAAATCACGAAAAATGTTATTTATTAAAACCTCCCATCGCAAAAATAAAAGGTCGCGAAATGTTTCAAATCGTGAAATCACGAAAATTTTGGGCCATGAAAATGAAGGCTTTTACAGTAAACTTGCTTGTCCGCCAGTTATTATTTGTCCTTAAAAAAGGTATTGAGATTTGTTATGTAAATACATGTGTGATTTATTGTTAGGCACAAAACTTTTGCAGTGGGCAATGACTACAATTATTTACAATCATTAAAAAAATTGTTAAAAGTTGAACTAACATATTTTGGCATCAGAATTAACAAATCGGATTCAATCCCTTTCCTATAAATTGCCATTTGTAAGGCATAATAAATTGAATGTTTTACAAATAATTTATTTTTTGTTAAAACCTTTGGAGTAAATCTAAGTGTTTTGTGACGGTTATCAATACGACATCTATGTACTTTTAATTTGTATATTTATGTTTATGTATTTGCTTTTGTCATGCATATATTATTGTACTTAATTATTATAATTATATAAAGGGGGATATAGCTTAAAGAACTTATTTTAGCATCCTCCTCTGTATTTTGTTACATTGGAAATATATGAACTGAACTGAACTGGTTGTATAGCCTCTTGGTCAATGAACTCATTAGACAAGTCACAGTAGGAGCATTGTGGTAAAATTGTGGTTGCATACTCCTGATCATAGCTGTCATGTTGACAGATTGGGTCTGTAATTATTAATAAATGGTAGTTCCTTAGAGGTAATTACAAAGACCTGGATTTATATCCGAAGATCACCTGTGTGAGTGGGAACCCACAAAATTATAAATACGGGACCAGGTTTAGTGTTTGTAAGACACTACTTGTTTGAAGAAAATAAATTTTTCTGAATAGATTCAATTTTAATTGAAAAATATTAATCTATGCTCACTCTAACCATTCACCCAGTCGCCAATGGCTACTGAAACTCTCATTTGGCTAAAATAAAAATTAACTCTTTTGCCAAATTGGCTAAATGAAACTCATAAAAACTGTTGATTTTGCAGCCCTTTTTATCAGTTTTTATGGTAGTTTTGTTAATTTGGCTAAAGAATTTATAATTTGGCTAAAAACAATCGGCAACCTTTAGCCAGTTTGGCTAAGAAAAAAATTGACCCTATAGTGAGCGTAGGTCAACATAATTTTTTCCCAAAATTGATACCATGCCACTGTATCAGTGTTTTGCCAATTGAAAAATTTATACTGGTAAATTGTCTAAAAAGTATTTCAGGCATGGCTTTGGATAGATTTTGGACCTACCCAAATATCTACACAAGTATAGGCTTCTATAAGCATTACTGTAATCTCTGTAATACTAAGGGTAATAACTAATATTAGAGTATTAAAATCAAATTCATATTATAACTATTTTTAAAAATAAATTTTTACTGGTAAATTGTAATTTTTTCCGGTAATTTTGATGGCTAAAACCTTACTTGGGAGAATAACTGCATTGATTTTCAGCTTACCTGGTGATTCTCGTAGTATCTCGATAAGCTTGTCTTTCTTTGCGAATTGGTCCACCTCAATAATCTTCTGTTCAACATCCGGTGTCGCCCCTCCTACACGACCGATTGTGAGGAAAATGTAGTTGTTTAGATACTGAGCGGCACGTTCTTGTACCTCATTGGGGAATGTTGCACTGAACATTAATGTTTGTCTCTCTCCTTTCTTTGGCATATTTGGATTGTTAACTAAACGTTCCATTGCTGGTCCAAAACCCATGTCTAACATTCGATCTGCTTCATCAAGTACCAAGTAACTACACTTCTCAACACTGACCTAGAAAATGGATAAATTTAATACTAATTACTCCATTTAGAACCAGATATCCTCTAATTCAAAGTGGCACTGGATAAAATTTGGAAAAAAAAATTGATTTACAGATTGTTAAAACACATCAATCTGGTATTAAAAATAAATTTAATATAAGATAACTTTTATTCTCCAATATCAAAACTGGAATTTTTTTTCCTCTTTGACAACATGTAGACGCGAAATATTTAAGAACAGTGAATAAAACCATATAAAACACATAAAACACATTCTCAGATGTTACTTCCACTGCGTATTGGACAGACCATATTTACAACAAATTGATAATGCAAATGTCAAAATTAAAACCAGTACTAATAATGAATAAAAATGTTAAAAATCCATTGATAAGATGGTTTTAAATTGAAAAATGTTGGTAAAGTCAAGAAATTTAAAATAATATAAAAGAGTTGTTTTAAAGGTTGGTGAAATATTGTAAAAAGGATACTAGTAATAATTTTAAGATTTTAATATTTATATTAAGATATAAGGCTGTTTTTAAAAATTACAATCTAGGTTAAGATTATATGTGAGGTGTCGTGACGAAATGAGTCGTGTTGTACGTCAGTTCATTTTGAAATATTCACAAAAATAGACAAAGTCAAAATTTCACAAAAATGAGATTTCTTTTGTTTTGTTAAGTCTAGTAATTCAATTTTATGATTACATTTTTCCTGTTTATGCTTATTTACAATAAACATGTTTTTAAACTACATTTTTTAAGGGCTGTTTTTCAAAATCAGTGGAAAAGCATACAAGAAGTCAACAGTTGTTTATCTTTAAAGTTGGTTTTCTCCAAAGTGTGTTTTCATAAACCAATGTTCTAATTGATTTTTCACTGGTTATACCGAAGCTATGAACCTCATTTAAAAACCAATTTAAAGATTATAATCTCTTCTATCCAAATACAACAATAATTCAATTTTGGTTTTCTGTACAACACGACTCATTTTGTGGTGACACAAAAAAAAAATACCAGTTAAAATGTTACGTATGCACTGCATACCAATTATATATAATAAAATATTGACATAGAAATAAATTTGACTTTAAGCAAAGTTGACTTGCTTACACTGTAATTAGTGTGGTAGAGCCAAGCCAGAAGGAAGGACAAGTCGCACAGCTAGTTTTCCACATTAGGCTGAAACACGAAAATGGTTGGGTTTCATTTTTTTAATTTCAAAAACATCAGTTAAGTATTCGATTTTCATACTAGATGAAAAATATCAGATATCAGTCCAGATATTTGAACAATTAATCATAAAAAATGCACTGTAAAAGGATTCTATTTAATCACGGTATAAAGATGAGAAATTTTCAAATGCAGTTTCTCAAAACCTATTTTCCAAATGTTCAAATTTTGACTGTTCATAACTTCGCAAAGAAACATCATATAAAGCTGAATGTTTTTGCGTTTAATAATGTGAAAATAATGTGTAGTTTCAAATATAACTTAATTTTCAATTTTCTGTCTTATCCCTCCTTTGACCTGGCTTTGCCACAATGTATTTAACCCTATGTTTTAAATGGGCGTTTATCAAAGTTATTGACCTCCATCGGCACATAATTTATTGTATGCTTAATTTACTATTTATATTGAATTTACTCTGTTGAATATATGTGGCACAGCCAAGCCATATGAGGCATAAATCGAAAAATTGAAATCGCGTTATTTGTAGATTATGAAAATACACATTATAATATTTCAAATGAAAAACAAATCAGTTTCATACGATGGTTCCTTACGAACAAAGTCCAAACATTTAAAATGTATGTTTTAAGAAAACTGCATTTGAAAATGGCTTATCAGTATACATTTAATAAGCAGGCTCATTTTAAACTGCATTTTTTGATCATGTATCTAAAAATGTTTAATGTAGTATGAAAAGTTGAATGCTCAAACCGTATGTTTAAAAAAAAAAAAATTTGAAAATGACCATTTTTAAATTTCTGCCTATTGTGGGAAACTAGATTTGCGACTTGTGTCTCATTTGGCTTACCTCTGCCACATATGCATGTGTGTAGAAATTGATCAATAAACAATGTGTTCGGACCTCTACAAGAGTGCAATTCACTTTGGGAATGCTTTAGAGCTTGATTCAAGTTTGATTTAATTACAGTTGAACCTGCTGTGCGGACACCTCTCATAACGGACACTAATTCAAAGACCCATTTGCTCTTTCTATCTAATCAGTGCCCTTGGTAGCTCCAGTATGCGGACATCTCCCCCTCCGTAAGCAGTCATTTTTTGTCTTAAAATTTAGATTTTTTGTATGTTTACCTCCTATAAGCAGACTCCCAGGGAAAAAAAATAGTGATTTTTCTGTACAACGAATCTAATTTTTTGTAAAAAATCGTCCTTATACAGGCCTCAAATTTGGGCTTTGTAGGGGCAAGGCCATTTTAGGATTGATTTTAAAGGGTACAACAGGGCACCTGAGGCCATTTTGTTCAAATTGTATCCTTATTTATTACTTAAAATAAGGGGAACCAAGGCCAAAGTGGCCTTGATGATGGTGAGATTTTGAAGGCACTGAGGCCAAATGAGAGGGCACTGGCGACAAATGGCCTTGGTGCCTTGGTTAAATTCGAGCCCTGCTTATACTGTAACAGCTAAGAATCATTACTAACCCAAACTTAAAAATATATATATATGTATATAATAAAATATAGAATGCAGTGTCTAGAAACATAAGATGCAATTTCTGTTGAGAATGCTATGAAATGACATAAGGACATTAACATAATTTTACAACTTTGGCCCTCTATCGGCAGAAATTCTTGTAATCAGACACCTCCCTTAAACGGACACTTTTCCCGGACCCGAGGGTGTCCGCTTAGGAGAGGTTCAACTGTATTTCAAACATGATTTTACTGCAGTAGATGTAATACAAATATTCTTCTTCTTTAAACAATTAGAATTAAAAAAAAAACACCATTGTGCATCTTTTACCTTTTGCCTGTCTATAAAATCCAGAAGACGACCAGGTGTGCCGACTAACAGATTGCAACCCTTAGCTACGTCGCTCGTCTGATATTGCACACTAGTGCCGCCGTAGATTACAACAGGTCGTATACTCGTATTGCGTGAAAACTTCCTTGCTTCATTGAAAATTTGAATGGCAAGTTCACGTGTTGGCGATACAATGATACATTGTGGGGTCTGTACAAAGCTTAGTGAACCAGACTGTACGCCATCACTCAAAATTCCGGAGATGATCGGTAGTAAAAATGCCGCCTGGTTGAAAAGATAAGACATATTAATATAACAAAATAATACTTTCAGAATCTTTTTTGTTTTACTTAAATTAATCAGTGGAAACTTAAAGAATTATATTGACTAGATTTTTTAAAAATCTAAAATCTAAAAATAAACAATATTAAGACTACAAATCTAAGCAAAGAAGTTTTCTTGCATGGACACTGGGATAAAAAAGTATTATATTGGAATATACACACCATAGCACTCAAAATTAATTAAAACAATTAAAAAAATTAAAATTTCTCAAAAAATTGTCTTTACGCCTATTTTACTGATTATCTCTATTTGATCTTACCTACGATGTGACTCATTTTGTGGTGAGGTCTCACATTATCAGTCATAACTCATTTTGTGGTGAGTCACTTTAGACCTTATATTTTGGTGATTATCTCTATTTGATCTCATCTACGATGCAACTCACTTTGTGGTGAGGCCTCACATTATGAGTCACTTTAGACTTCACATTTTGGTGATTATCTCTATTTGATCTATCTACAATGCAACTCATTTTGTGGTGAGGTCTCACATATACTTGCCTTTTGAACCAACAGAACAGTTATATCTGCAACCTAATAACGCAATTTCGCCTTAGGTACACGATTCAATTTATGACACCTGACGATAATACTAACCGTTTTCCCTGATCCTGTCTGAGCGCACGCCATCAAATCACGTTTGGCTGCTATTATTGGTATACCATGCTTCTGTACAGGTGTTGGTTTTTCGTAGTTAGCTTTTCGCACATTATTTCGAACAGTTTCATTAAGATTACATTCATCGAATGAGTTACAATGACGTATTTTATCATTGCCTGTTAAAATTTTAGAAAGAATAATTAGCATCACTTTCAGATATGGAGCTAGATAATCCAAGGGTAGCAGCTACAGTATTGGGCTTTGTAATTATGCCCGGCGGAGGTGAGAAAGCCCCCTCCAACACCTAGAATATTTCACTCACCCTAAAGCTTATTTTAAAGTATTTCCCCTAGCCTAGATTCAACCTGGCACACATCCTAAGCTTATGTCAAATTAGTGTTTTTAATCATTTTACCACCCTGCTTTTGTGGATTCAGCAGAAGGAACACTACTTCAGATCAGGGTTTACCATTTCTCCTATTAAAATTTACCAAATAAAATAGGTTATTTCCCGTTTGACATATTATTGGGCATTATTAGCTGATCCACTACATACGCAGATCAGCTAATGTTACTGTACGAAATCATCTTCATCTTTTTAATCTTTTTTCTACCATTTTTTTGTGTATAGGAATCCTCAAAATAGACAAGCTATCAAATTTCTTTTGATATTTATATCAGTATACAATATCTATATTAAGATGATACAGTCTTACTTTAACAAAGTCGAACACACCGTAATTGTTATTTGGCAATGACCAAAACAAAAACTAATGTTGGCAATAAAAATCTGTAAATCATCTATTACTTGGAACATTGTTTTCCTTAGGAAAGTCAACAGTTCCAAAACGGTCCCATTCAACCACTGTTTTCAGTTTTCCACACAGTATTGTGTATATGTTTGAAGGTTTGCATGGTCAGATGTGAAACATAACATTTTCGGTACACTACATATATAGTTTTAAGGTACCCAACGTTTTGACTGGTGTGCTTCGTTGAGTAGCTTATACCTACATATGTGGTGTACTGCAAATGTTATACGTTTAGCAGACAATATTGCTTAGAAATGGTTCATTTACCTTAGTCTATGAATTTTTAACTTTAAAAAGACAGTAAAAAACAAAATGTACAATACATACCTGTTGTCTCAACAGGTATATCATCATATTTATTAAAATTAATACCCTTCTGCATCGTTTCAAATATTGCTTCTTCCTCTTCAGGTGGTGGTGGGGGAATATATGTCTGTGCAGCTGGACGGTCTAAAAAATATGATATATCAATCCATGAAAAAAGTGATAGACAAGAATAATTTTACTGAACCCTTAATTATTACATGGTTTACGCAACAACATCAAATAGGGAAATTAAGAGTTTGCAATAATATGGTGATCAAACATTATCTACCATGTTAACAGAGTTATTTTTTTCAAAGGGTGTCCTTACCCTGAAAATTCTAAACCGTGAAGGGCTAACGAAGCGAAGTATGCATAGGCCTAATGATACATAAACAGGTCTCTAAAAAGGTTCAATGTTGTCGTAAAATTAACATCAAATACAGATAATAATCTATCATGAAAATATGTGCAGAATTGGTAGCCCGATGGACCAAGTCAACCAAAAATTTACATCAGGCAACCAAAAATTATTAGGTGTCCCGACAGGCAACCAAGTCTTGGCTAACACTAAACTATCTTCAAGTCAACGAGGCCCCATCCAAAAATATTAGGGGGATTTAGAAAAAATCCTTTAGAGGCCCAGCAAAAAGATGAAACAGCTGGCTTAGCCAAATTACAATTGTCAAACACAACTGAATGTTTTTTTAAATTGGAGGGCAACCAAATATTTCAAAATTCTATGAGGCCTGTTAGTGAGCCATTTCTTATTTAATACAAACAATATTTGAAATCACTGAAATATGGATTACATACCTTCGCCGCCAGCCGAGGGATTGGTACAGTCTCTGGCAAAGTGACCCTCTTCTCCACATTTTCTACATGCAGTGTCACCTGTAAAAACAATTTTTTAAAAATTTATTATTTATGCTTGGTTTTATAAGAATTCATAAATCCAAGAATAAAAAAGGGGATATACTAGAACAGCTAAGCATAGCTAGCGGTAGTAGTATTTTTTATAACTTAAATCACAATTAAAATAAATCCTAAGGCCTAATAAAACTACTTTATCAAATTAGAAACATATACCTTAATAGACCTAGCCTAGGCCTACAATATATTTTTCCAGTTTTACCATCCTGGCTGTCCAATATCTCAAAGCAGAACACATAGAATACGGAATTTAAGTGTACTTAATTGGTCAGATCGCACTAAATAACTCGCACTCTATAATTACGCCAATGCAAAAGTACAAACACAAGGCACACACCAAGTCAATATTTTTTTTGTAAAATTATGTTTATTATTTATTGTAATATAAACATTTTCATAATCTAAATTGTTAAATAATAAGTTATTACAAATATCTGAACATTTTTCATTGTCTGGATTTGTGATAATTATTTAAATTATGGAAAAAATGGACATGATTTTGTTAATAAAAATTTTCCGAGGTTAATAACTAAATGAGATTACTTTGTGTGATCACAACTATGTCGGCCTAAATTAAGCAAGTTATCCACAGTATAAAGGCCTGAACTTTATATAAGGTATAATCACATTTGTTTCATATTTTTGTTTCATACAACACTGTTTTATGTTATGTAAAAACATTCTGAATTGGATATTCTTCGTTAATTTAGTAAAAATTCGACAAACATTGTCCAAGAACAAACCATAGGCTGATGGCCCAACACAAAAGTGGGTACCTCTTGAAATTAAGTGGTAGGACTTGCGTTGGATAGACAATAGACTAGGCCTAGCCTTCCAGAACTAATGGCGGCAAGTGGGGTGTAGTAGGCTCAAAATCACGTGCAAATACCCCCGCATTGCTGTTTACAGACATTATTTTTTGAGGGCTAAAAAAAATTAAATTTGATATCTTGAACAACTTCCTACAAATGTTTGGTCTTGTAAAAAACATTGCAAACTAAAATATTTTAGATAATCTTTGTTCTTGGTGTACTTACTTTTGTTGCCACCGCCACCACCACCGCCACCACCATCACCAAAACCGCCTCCAAAACCACCTAGGAAAAGACAATGCCTAGGTTAGGACATTTAACTCATTACATGTAACAATTTTAAGTAGTATTTCTAAAGACTAGCGAATTTAAAAGGGGGGGGGAAGCTTAAGCCCCACTAAAATTGACCCAGGGGCAGATCCAGCGTAGCTCGAAAGAGGGGGCCCGATGCCAAGTTGGACAAGCCAATGTATGAGGTTTTAACAGGAAAATGATAATAGGCGTGGGTCCAGGGTCCTTCTAGGGCCCGAAAAAAAATTTTCTTCATAGATGCTCTCTGGTGCACTTTTAGCAGCCCAAAATTGTGCAAAAAATATATACAGTAGAACCTCTGTTTTAAGTACCCCGATTTTAAGGACCCTGGATTCCACATACGCCTCATAAAAACAATGATGTCATCAACGTTGGAATTTTAAGTTTGATTAACCATGCAATGAACATTGTATGTTTAATCCACCATATATTTTTTGGTTTTTTTAGCATGCAACTCATCATGGCATACTTTTATATTGTTTAGTTATGCTGTAGAGTGAAAGGGTGAGTTAATTTGAACTAACCTGGATTTTACAAACCCCATGTTTTACATACCCCTTTTGGTCCCATAGAGTATGTAAAATAGAGGTTCAACTGTATTTTGGTTTCAAAGGAGGGGAGGAAGGTCCATTGGGCCCCCATTGTTTTTTTTGGTTGCATTGAGAATGTACTAATTTCATAAACATGCTCAGCAGCCATATATAGACTCCCAGAGGTGCAAGTCAGACCTGTTATTTGCAAGCAGTTTTTTTTTCTTTTTTCTGCTTTTCAAAATCAAAAATCAAAAATCAAAAATCTGGCTTATGAGCCATAGAGCTTTGTCTCTTTAGAAGTCCCATACCATGTGGTTAAATAAATGAATGAAATGAAAATCAAAATCGGGATTTAGGCATCCTCTAAATTACAATCCTCTGTCTAACGCTGCAACAAAAGAGCTGTTGGACAAAAGTGCATTGTGTTATGTTTAAACACTACTTGATAAAAATGCTTTTCAAATTGGTTCAAATAAAAGCAAAAAAACTTGAGGTTGGTTAAGAGTGAAATTTTGTGCTGAATTATTTTTAATAATAAACTATGCACTGGAGTCACTCTTAAATCTTAACTTTTGTTTAGGCAACTTACTGAAGTTAATCAAATTCTTTTAGGTAATTGAATCTGTATTCAGCCAGCGTTTATTTTAATGCTTTTAAGATGTTGAAATATTTGTGATTCAAGCCCTAGCCAAAATGGCTAAAGCAGATCTTTTATGAAAAGCCAAATTCAGCGTGCTTCAACACATAACTAATTGGCGAATAGATAGAGTAAGTCTAGATGTATTATTAAATTATCTTCCTTGACAGCTCATCTTCTTTCAAAACTTCGTCTTGCTTGAATTTTTTCTCAATATAAAGCTTAAAACACGTTTTTCCGTTACACTTGCTGAAATATGACCAAGTATACTATTTCCTTATGAAGCATATACCTGGGCTATTATTATATTAGCAAGAAAATATTACCTGATCGTCCCCCACTGGATCCTTCTTCAGTACAATCTCTGGCTTGGTGTCCATCTTTGCCACATTTGAAACATCCACGGCCTCCACCACCACCGCCACCAGTGGGGCACTCTCTTGCAAAATGGCCTTCCTCGCCACACTTATGACATGCTCTGCTTCCTCCTCCACCACCACCACCACCAGTGGGGCACTCCCTTGCAAAATGGCCTTCCTCGCCACACTTATGACATGCTTTGCCTCCTCCTCCACCACCACCCCCACCGGTGGGGCACTCTCGTGCAAAATGGCCTTCCTCACCACACTTGTGGCATGCTCTGCCTCCCCCTCCTCCACCACCACCACCACCTCCGGTGGGGCACTCGCGAGCAAAGTGGCCTTCCTCGCCACACTTGTGGCACGCTCTGCCGCCTCCTCCACCACCACCTCCACTTTTACAGTCACGCGATATGTGCCCTTCTTGTCCGCATTTGAAACATGATCTATTACCTCCGCTGCTACCTCCTAAAAACAATGATACAAGTTTTATTAGTGAACATTTCATCACATTGCCATTATGAATTTTGTTCCATCATATGAAACTAACAAACGTTTTTACTACAAATTTTGTTCCACCGTGTGCGACTAACGAAGTGGAAGGTGCTACAAAATCTGTGTCACAATTTGAAACTAGGGCCAGGGGAATTCAACAAAAGGATGATGTACTCTGAAATTTGTCAGCACAAGTGCTATGTATCAAAAGGGCTGTAACTATTTTCAATGGTAGAGACCAGCATCTTTCTGCTGAATTGCCTTGGTTGGGCTAATCTATTCCCCAGTTCGAGAGGGTGAAATCACTTTGCAAATCAAAAACCGTACTGTAGTAATATAATGAAAGGAGAAAAGAAGGGTATCCGAGGTATTTCTCACTCGTTAGTGTCGTGTAGCCGATTTGTTACACGTGATAACATATTCCTGGCCGTAAACACATTATACAGTAATTTTATTTAATATTACTAACACATCTGGTACCCCTTTTACACTGCCAAAACAATTATATGGATCGTCCCGCAACATTCGATCGCGGTTTGAAACGTGGAACAATGGTCCTGGGACAATAAAGCGGAATGCACTCAGCTTTGATCCTTTCAAGGAGGCTTACAAGAAGAGCCTGAGTGGCAGTGTAAACCGACTCCGCTGTATTAAACAATGTCTAATCTAAGAGAACTTGTTCCGTAATTGTTGCGGAAATGTACCGGGATTGTATTTCGTTTGGCAGAGTATAAGGGTATGGTTTTGCCACATACCAAAACATTTGCCATTTTTAGCTCTGGCTAGACTGAGCTCTAGAACAACCTGTCTTATTTATGCACTTTTCAATTGTAATCCGGGCCCCTGGGTACCCGGGGATGGCCGGGACTTGCATCAAGTTGCATTATTTCAATGTTTTAACACCCGGTTAATTCCCGGACAGGCCAGGCAATAATAATGTGGAAATCCCCAGCGAAGTCCCCGACCAGCCGGGCAATTCTTGCTTGGCAGTCCCCGGCCATGTGTGTGTTAAATCTCAATGAACAAAATAAATGCCCGGTCTACCCGGGCACAATTAGATAAATCCCCGGTACATGCCCGGCAAATCTCGGGCATATTTATTGTGAATCCCGGTAAACACCCGGCCGAAAAAATTGCTAAAATCCCCGGCCAATTTTTATGTAAGTTCCGGTCGTCCCCGGGTACCCATGGGCCGGGAATACAATTGACAAGTGCATTAGCAAGCAAGCAATGGTTTTTTGTTGTGATGGTGGGAAAAGTTTGAGAGCCCTTGATGGTTTTAAAACATTTTGTGTAGTCCTGGGAAGAATCAAATGTGCACTTGAATTTAACTGCAGTTGCAAGTTAACAGTTCTACCCACTCAGCCAACTCACGCATGATAACAGAACTGAGATTCTGAAGCAAATTATGAAGAGTAGGAACAATTAGCAGTTATTTGAATGTTTAAATAAATGCTTTTGTATTGTTCTGTATTATTGAACCAGTGCTTGGATTTAACATTTTGGCAATTCGTCTATCGACTGAAAACAAACTTAAGTTTTTGAAGAAAATAAATTTAAAAAATACTTTAAAGCATGAAAACTGAGCCATAAGCGCATAGAATTTCAGTGTTCTCCCAAATGTACACTTTTTACTGGTAAATTGTCCGTAAGTCCGTAAAACGAACATGGCTCATCAGGCATGGTTTTCAGGTTGGTTTTGGCCCCGAATTAATGCCCCAACTACATGACTAGGGTTCAATACTTTGTAATGCTAAGGAGTAAGGAGTAAAAAAGAAACCCACAAGAGCAAAAACTTTCACAATCCATGTTTTTTTTTAACAAACAATTTTTACTGGTCTCTTGTACTTTTACTGTTAAAGTTGATTGCTAACACTGATTTGTGATAAATTGATAAAATAATACCCCTTTATTTATACTGTATTTTTTGCTTTACTTTTTACTCGGAAATAACCAAGGTTAAAAATATTTAAACCAGGCAAAATCATTTTTCTATTCATGTCTCAGAATTTACCTTTACTTGATCCGAATCCTCCGCTATTGGAACCGAATCCTCCGTCGTTACTCGATCCAAATCCTCCTCCACTACTGGAACCGAATCCAGCATCACCATTCCTTGAACCAAATCCTCCACCCCCACCTGAACCAAATCCCCCTCCTCCACCAGAACCAAACCCTCCTCCACTTGACGGACTTTCGTCCCAACCACTATCATCTTCATATCCTCCTCCACGTCCTTTTCCACGGCTTTCACCACCATTCTGGGGTGATGTATCAAAACCAAAGCCATTCTAAATCAGATAACATTTTCTTTTAACTGAGATGCATCAAAATATTAAAGACAGCACGACATAGTATTCAGGGATGCAGAGGTCCCAAGTTGTGGAAACAGAACAGTGGCGGATCCAGGATCCACCAAAAGGGGGGGGGGGGGGGTGTTACACACTTCTCCACTCCGGGTGGAAAAGCCTTAGTAACGTATTTTGGGTTTTTATGGTAGATTTTGGGCCCGGCGCAACTCCCCACTCCTAAATCCGCGCTTGGCTCATTCAATATCACGCTGGGTAAATTTAACGGAATTGTATGAATTAAAGTTATGGTGAAGTGCGCCACCGTTAATCCTTATACTTCCTAAGCCACAAGAATTTAATTTAAATTTAATTCTGAAATTTCCGTTTAAGACATAAAACTTGCTCTCTTTAATCATTAACACCCCACCCCGCCTTTACATTTACAATTACACTGTATATATTTA